>JAWKAU010000178.1:0-284000 GCA_033398695.1 Orobanche coerulescens | reverse complement strand
ATGGCATCGTCTTTGTCATGTGGATTGATGGTTTCTCCTGCTTCCATGGCAGCCAGGGACCCTCCACAGGGATTTGATGTTCAAGGATTTCGTGATTTGGGGTGAAGGTGTTGAGTTCTTCCGATTCTAATAAACTGCAGCTTACTCTTGATGGAATTTGGGGTGATTCGTTCCTGGCTGTTCCTCCTGTCGCCGGTGGCGGAATGGGATCGGCTCCACCGCAGGGAGTTCTTCGCTCAATTCTCAAGCCCAGGCGTGACCCAATGTTTGATTCTGGGCCTGTTATTGGGCTGGGTTCTGACCCATTTCCTGGTATTGGAGCCCGTGGCCTTGGGCGATGCGGTTCTGCTGTTAACACCTTTCTGGGGTATCTGTTGTGAATTGTGGTGTCCGTCGTTTGGCCCCCTCGGTCCTTCCGTTCTATATTGCATGAGTCTCCTTCTACCTAAGAATTCTTGTAATTCTATTGTGTCCCCATTGGATTATTGTGAGGTCATTGTATCTTCTTTTGGCGATTCTTGTTGTATTGGGAAAGTAATATAATGCATAGTATAATTGATGATATTGATGTTGATTATGGTAATGCAACGGTTTCTATGAACTTTGGCTCTATCGCTACCCCCTGTTTCTTTGGCTAATTCGGTAACGATTCGAAGGCCTTGCATATTCCTCTGTTGTGTTAGGAAATATTAAAAGAAAAGGGGCCTTCGGTATGTGCAACCTGAAATCCAAAATGGCGAGCTTATTGTGAAACCGGATGTTAGTGTTGGTCTTGAAGGTTCTAAGAAGTGGCTTTTCACATTAGTTGGTTATTTCTTGGGGAAAGCCCCTCCTCTTAGCTTGGTAAAGAATTATTTTATGTCGGCGTGGAAGGGGCTTAAGGAGGTGTTTTCTTCTGAGGGGGGATTCTTTTCTTCAAGTTTGATAGTGAGCGAGTTTTGTCCGTGGCGTTAGAGGGTGGGCCGTGGCCGATTCGGGGCCGTCTATTTTCCTTACTGTGGAAGCTTGGTATGTCCCTTATGAAGGTTCAACCTAAACATGTCCCTGTTTGGGTGAAACTTCGTGATGTCCCCCTCGAGTATTGGGTGACGAGGGGCTTAGTAATACTTGCTAGTGCTATAGGGAGCCACTTTTTCTTGATGTTTTCACGAACTGTGCGAAAGTGGATTATGCTAGAGTATGCGTCATGTTAGACGCTGATACTAGCCCGATTCGCTCGTTCCTTATGGTTATTCCATCTGATGGTGATTGTCCTGCTGTTAGGAGGATCCATGTTGAGTATGAATGGTTACCTCATCGGTGTGGTGTTTGTAGAGTTTTCGGGCATCGTGATCAGGTTTGCCCGAGCACTTCTAAGCCTCCGGTTCAGAAGCAGGTTAAGCAGGCTCGTATTTATGTGGCTAAGCCTGCTCCCTCAGGCGCTAATGGTCTGGGGTCCTCGTTGGGTCTGGTTCCGGTTGGGGGGCTCGCTCAGGCTGGGGTTGGCCCTGTCGTCTGCTCCGGGGGCCCAGATGTGGTGTTAGCTGGGGGCTCTGGAGGTCGTGGGGCTGGTTTGAACCCATTGAGTAGT
The DNA here is from genome assembly GCA_033398695.1 of Orobanche coerulescens. Taxonomy (NCBI): domain Eukaryota; kingdom Viridiplantae; phylum Streptophyta; class Magnoliopsida; order Lamiales; family Orobanchaceae; genus Orobanche; species Orobanche coerulescens. The sequence goes on along the minus strand of JAWKAU010000178.1, from coordinate 282,430 downwards.
GTCTCTACTTTCTCCTTGGTTACTACTAGCTCTCCTATCGTGTCGCCTAGGAGGGTTTCTGCTGGTGTGTTTGAGCCGTCTCACAACAGGTTTGCGGCTCTTTCTGGTCTCACCGATGATATTGAGGTTGAGATTCCTGTGTTTGTCGACTCGTCGCTTTGTTCTAGTTCTTCTTCTCTGGGCCCTATATCTGATGCAGCCCTTCTCGAGGGTGTTAGATGATTCCGCTCGCAGTGTGGAATGTCCGTGGCCTGAACCGTCCGGACCATCAGAACTCGGTCCGGGAGGTCATTTCTTCTTTTAGTCTTTGTTGTGTTGCCTTACTGGAGACGAAAGTCTCGGTTGGTAACTCGAGGCATATTGCTTCTCTGGTTAATGCTTCGTGGCAGTGGTTTTTTGATTATGGAAACGGGACGGGTAAGCGGATTTGGCTGGGCTGGGATTCCGGCGTGGTCTCTGTTGATATTATTGCTATTGATCCTCAGCTTATTCACTGTCGGATTATTTCGCTTATTGACTCGTCCAGTTTCCTAGTTATTTTCGCTTATGGTTCTAATGATGCTATCCAGAGGAGACTTCTTTGGCGTTCTTGGTGATTTTTACATTACGCATGTTAGCGAGCCTTGGGTGATTATGGGCGACTTTAATGCTTGTTTTGGATTGTAGCGAGATCTTAGGTGGAGAGGTGACTCATCATGATGATGAGCTCCTATGTTGGAGTTCGGGAGTTACGCCGTCTTTGATCTAGAGACGCTTAGATGTTGGGCTCCTGGTTCTCGTGGCATAATAAGAGCCCTTCTCCTAGATCCTTGTGGAAGCGGTTAGATAGAGTCCTGGGTAATCCGTAGTGGTTTATTTCTCATTCTGACTACTCCTATACTTGCGATTTGCCTCGGACCTCTGATCATAGTCCGCTTATCTTTGGTATTGGTAGCTTGTCCCGTCGTAGGGGTAAGATGTTCAGGTTTGATAACTTTATGGCAGATTCTGATGACTTCCTGCCTGCTGTCTTTGGTATTTGGCATCATCTTATTGTAGGAGCCCCCTTCTATGCGATCTGCCGGAAGCTAGATGCCCTTAAGCTTGTTTTTCGCGCTATGAGGAAGAGGAAAGGGGACTTGGCTATTAATGTGGCTTCAGCATCAGCTTTCCTTTCTGCAGCCCAGTCTATCCTTAGAGAGTTTCCTTTGTCAGACTACGCTACGATTAGAAGGGTGTTGCGGTGGGTGCTCTCTTCCGCTGTTTCCCGAGAGCGATCCTCGCTCAGGCAACGGGCCAAGCTAGCGTGGCTCAAGGATGGGGACCAGTGTTCTGCTTTCTTCTTCCGGAGGGTTGCCTCAAGGAGGGCTCGTTCGCGGATTTTTAGGCTGGTTTCTGAGGCTGGCATTGAGCTGTCTGATCCTGTTCTCATTCGGGATGAGGTAGTTGGGTTCTATGAGAGGTTGCTGGGTTCTTCGGATCGGGTTCAGCCTATATCGTACAATCAGGTGAGACCCTTTGTCTCTTCTTCTCTTCCTCCCGATGTTGCGTTACATATGATCAGACCGGTTTCTGATGAGGAGGTTCGCTCTGTTTTCTTTGGGTTCGATATGAATTCGGCTCCAGGCCCTGATGGGTTTAATGCCGCTTTTTATCGACGAGCCTGGCCGATTGTTGGGGGTGAGATTACTTTCGCTATTAAACATTTTTTCTCCTCGGGTCAATTCCTCAAGCAGATCAATACTACCCTTATATCTCTTGTTCCTAAAGTTGCTTTGCCGAGGAGCATGTCTGACTTTAGACCGATTTCTTGTTGTAACCTTTTATATAAGGCTATTTCTAAGATTATGGTCCATCGTATGCGTGATAGCCTTGATTCCTTGATTGATCCAAATCAGACGACTTTTATTCTGGGAGAAGGATTAGTGATAATATCCTTCTCGCCCGGGAGCTTCTTCATGGTTATGGGCAAAGAGGGATGCAGTCGGTGTGTCTTTAAGGTTGATCTTATGAAAGCTTACGACCTTTGTTGAATGGGATTTTGTTTTGATTGCTCTGCAATGTATGGGGTTCCACCAGACGTTTATTGCTTGGGTCAGGGAGTGTATCACCACTCCGGCTTACTCGATCTCCTTGAATGGAGATGCTGAGGGTATCTTTAAGGGCCGTAGGGGGCTGGGGCAGGGTGACCCTATCTCTCCGTATCTGTTTGTTATTGTTATGGAGGTCCTCCATGGTATTATCGCCCATGAGATCGCTCAGACTCCGGGGTTCAGATTCCACTGGAAGTGTTTGGCTACACGCACCTTCATGCTTGCTTTTGCCGATGACCTCCTCCTTTTCTGTAATCCTGATGTTGTCTCTGTCGGTGTTCTTAAGAAAAGTATAGAGATCTTTGCTTCCCTTTCTGGACTACGGGCCAACCCGAGTAAGAGTAATATCTTTCTATCAGCTAGTGCTCGGGTGCGGGGCCCGATTCCGGCGGTTGTTAGGGTTTCGACTAGGTCGACTTCTGTGAGGTATTTGGGAGTTCCCTTGATTACTTCAAAGTGACAATTGCTATGTGTTCCCCTTTGATTGATTCGATTGATGGTCGTCGAGTTCGTGGGCTAATCTTGCTCTTTCCATGGCGGTCGGTGCCGGCTTATTCGCTCTGTCTTATCTTCTTTACATATTTATTGGGTGGTAGTTTTATTTTGCCTAAGGGCGTTCTCTCTTTGATTGAGAAACGTATCGGGCGGTTCCTCTGCGAGGTTCTCATGATTCGGGCACAGCCAAGGTGGCACAGGCTAAGGTTTGCTTGGATGTGGATTGTGGGGGCCGTGGCATCATTCCGTTGAGGCTCCAGAATCGGCGCGATGGCTCGTCATATCTGGGCTCTTATCACGGGCTCTAATCGCTCTGTCTGCAGGTTAATTGGGTTCGGACTTTTAGGTTGCGGCGGTGTTCCTTACAGGACCTTAGTGTTTCTCCGGCTTGACTTGGTATTGGCGTCGGCTTCCAAAGCTGCGTCCCCTTGTTCCAGGAGCATTTCGGTATTCCATTGGAGATGGCTCATCCTTCTTCTTGTGGTCGGACCCCTGGCATTCTATGGGTGTGATTAGGCATTACATTCCTAGAGCTCCTCGTGGTCGGCATCGACGTGGGTGCTAGGCTTGAGTCGGTTATTGTTGAGGGTTCTTGGGAGTGGCCGGTGGTGGATAGGCCCGAGCTTTTGCGATTTCTTACGCTTTGCCACATATTCATGGGGGTCGGGATCGCGTTTTATGGAGACCGCTTAGTTCGGGATTTTTCATCCTCTTGCTCTTCGGTTCCTCGGAGGTTATTCGCCCCCTGTTCCTTGGGCTCCGCTCTTGCACGGACAGGAAAGATCCCGAGACACTCTTTCATCCTCTGGTTGGCTATTCGGGAGCGGTTATCGACTATGGATAAGCCTTGGCTTGACATATTGATGGGATTTGTGTCCTTTGTGGTATGACGGTAGAGACGCACTCCCACCTATTCTTTCAGTGCCCTTATTCTAGGAGGTGTATTTCTATTGCTAGGAGGGCCGTCCTTTCGTTGGCCCCACTGCGTGTGGAGCTCGGGGTATTGTGGGCTGCTAGGAGGTGGAGAGGTAAGCACGTGGTCAACGTGGCTTACCGTATTCTTCTTCTTTGCGTTGGTCTATTTGATTTGGCGGGAGAGGAACGAGAGGAGGTTTGGCCAGAGCCGTCGAGATCCTCACTCGGTTACTTTCCAGGGGATAGGTCTTGTTCGTGATATTATCTCTTCTAGATGGCCCGCTCGTTCTCTATCTACTGTGGCTCTTCGTCGTATTTGGAGGATAGCTTGGTAGTTCCTCTTTTGTTTGTATCTTTCTAGGCTTTGTAGCTTTGGTAGCCATTTGTTCGTAGGCTTTGTTTCCTACTTTTGCTCTTTACGTTGTTTGGTGCACCATTCTATATGGTTGTCGGGTATTGGCCAGCCTTTCTTGGCCACTCTTATTTTATTTATGCAATTGACTTTTCCCAAAAAAAAAAAAAACAAAGTCACACGAACCACTTTGCTCCGATAGGGTAGTTCGACTCCAACCATCATCTTCTTTGTCATCAAAAAATGCCGCATGAAATTCTGTCATATCAAAGTCGTCAGTGACAAAGAGTTCATCTTCAAGATTAGCCGTTTCAGAAAGCATAAGGCCGTGATCTTGTTTCGCGTTACTAAAATAATTTGGTCCGTTTTGGTCAATTTGACCAACACAACCAACTAGCCCATGATCAAAGTAGCAAGATCTAGGTTCGTCGACTAGGGAGACACGGCTCAACTCATCTTCTTCGTTGAATTGCTCCGTTGAAAACTCTGTCTCGTCTACTTCATTGAAAATGGTGGTAGGGACATCGTCTTCGTCAAAAAAACTTACTGGAAATTCTTCGATGAAAAAAAAATCTTTGATCAAAGGTTGGCGGCGGGGCGTCGAAGGATTGGTGGTGGGGAAACAACGACTGGTGGTAAGATGTGGCTTTGAACCTTCGCTTGAAATATTTTCTGAATTTTTGCCAATCTGTAATTTTAGGCTTACGTTGTTGTGAACGGGACTGTTTCAATTTTTGCCACCAGAAGGCGGCGCTACCACGGAGGCGCTTTGTCACCAGCGAAACGCGGCGGTTGATCGGGGCAGCCTTGAAGTCTGCATGCTCCTCACAAGCATGGAGCCAATCTATGCACGCATCTGGATTACTATCTCCGTGAAATTCCGGTATGCTGCGGAATTTGGCCAAGAAATCAATATCGTTGGCATCGTCTCTGCGTCTTTCTTGCATACGTTGCTCCGGTAAGCCGTTTAGTGCGTCACGGAGTTTCATCAAGAAATCGAGCTCGGAGAAATCTATAACAAGAATCAAGAGATAGTTCTTGACAAGAAATCGGACAGAAAATTTTCCAAGAAATCCATGAAGAATGAACCAAGAAGATGATCAAAGAATCTGATCTCCACCGTTCAGACTGTAGTTCAAGAAGTTGGCTTACCTTTGTCAAAATTTCGTAATGATCCAACGGTCGAATCCACGGGAAACTTTGTTTTCTTCCGACTGCTCTAATCTCAACAAAAAAAATTCGTTGAATAAATCGCCCAAGGAGATGACCTTGGGCTCCGATACCACTTATGATACGAATTATCCGGGAGAAGCGGATACGTATCGGTCGGAGTGATTGTAGGAATATTGTAGCGGAAGGCTTTTATACGAGTTGATACGAATTACGTACGTAATGCGTATGAAATACAACGGAAGATTATTATGTCTTGATAAGTATCAAAGTATCACTCAAAATTACAAGGTGGTGACCGAACTTAAATGGATTTCGGCCGTGAGGTAGTAGTGTATACGGATTTGGATGTGTTTTATCGAACTAGACCTATAACTCGATAAAAGTAATCTCTTCCCAAGACCTATTGAGAATTGATCAAGTTAAAATCTCGAGACGCGTCGAAACAATAACTAAGGTTTGTTGAACTCGTTCAACGTATATTTCAAAGAAATACAAGGTTTATTACTTTCAAGATTCAAGATATGTTACAAATACAACGAGCACTACTATATATAGTAGTTTCCAACCGAAAGAAAATACAACAAAGCGAGAAAACGAAACTTCCTAGTAACATCTAATCGGCGAAAATATCCGAGGAGATACCATCTTGGATTTTATGTTGATGAAGACATCTTGGACTTATTAAGTGATGGGGACATGAAGAAAACCAAATATCCTTCCTTCCATTCTTTAATTGGCCGAGATCATCAAGGATTGCTAGGAGGATTTGGTGTAGATTATGATATCATCCTCTTTGGAATTATATAGGTGATAATGACATGAGGGACAATGACATGAAGGATGGAAGTCTTCTTCAAATCTTGGTGTTTGGCCGTTTGTTACCATGGTGGGGAAGGAAAATAACTTCATTATCTTGTCAAAGATATGAAGTCAAGTGAGTCCCTTTCAAGCATGCCTTGGCGATTTTTCATGCTTTGGACCGATTCCGTCGTTGAGTTTTACGTTACTCCGATTCCGATTAACAACGTAACTCCAATCTGCGTATTCTTTTCTCCCAAGTATAATGATGCATGACCATGCGAATTTGTATCGTCGTGGATGTCGATTTTTATTGGAGCTTCTTCGATTTAGATATCGTATCAAGTCTTGAAACTAGAAGAGACAAAAATCTTCATGGTCTTGGACCAAATATGATGCTGTCGGTTTTGTCATTTCTGGGATCCAATGAGTCCGAATTTGGTCCTATGGTCTCATAAGATTTGTAGCTCTCTTTCTTAGCTTTCCATGGCCACTTGAATCACCTGAATCGGATTTCGGACGAGAAAGTTATGGACAAAATACTAAAACTGCTACGAAGTCGTCGTGCGCGCGAGAATTGGTAATTTGTCCATGTATTTTGCATGAGGATTTTATGTATGCCTGCGACTCAACCAAGCTTGGTCGGATAATCTTCTTTTTTGTATTTGATGATGTTGACCGATTCGTATCACTCAAACCTTTCTTGGGAAAGTTTGTTGTCGTATACTTAGACGACATTTTGATCTACAGTCGATCCGTAGAGGAGCATCTCGAACATTTGCGGTACGTATTTGAGACGCTAAGGGAACAAAAACTTTATGGAAAATGGGAGAAGTGTACTTTCCTAGTCGAGAGTCTTGTCTTTCTCGGCTATGTTGTTTCGAAAGAAGGAGTTTCGGTCGACCAAGAGAAGATCGCGGCAATCAAGTCGTGGCCGACCCCAAAAACAATCACGGAGGTACGATCATTTCATGGCCTCGCTTCTTTTTACCGACGATTCATACGGGAATTTAGCACCATCTCCAGTCCGATCACGGAGTGTCTAAAAAAAGGAACCTTTGCATGGAATGAGGCGGCCCAAAAGGCTTTTGAAAATTTAAAAGGAAAATTATGTGAAGCGCCGATTTTGACGTTACCCGATTTTTCACAACCGTTTGAGGTGGAATGCGACGCTAGCGGAGTTGGAATCGGGGCAGTGCTTATCCAAAGAGGCCGTCCCATCGCCTATTTTTCGGAGAAACTAAGTGGCGCCCGAGTGAATTATTGTACTTACGACAAGGAGTTCTATGCTATCGTGAGAGCACTCGATCATTGGAGTCATTATCTACGTTCGAAACATTTCGTGCTGCACTCGGATCACGAGTCGTTAAAATACATCAACGGACAAAGTAAGCTAAGCCCGAGGCATGCAAAATGGGTGGAATTTTTACAATCTTTTCACTTTTCATCCAAGTACAAAGACGGGAAGAGTAATGTAGTGGCGAATGCACTATCAAGACGGTATGCCTTACTGTCGATGCTAGATGTTCGTTTGTTGGGGTTCGAGTCTTTGAAAGATCATTACAACGACGATTTGGACTTCGGGGAAATTTTTAACCGTTGTAAAACAGCCCCGTACGAGAAATTTGTGTTACAGGATGGCTTTCTCTTCAAGGGGAATAAATTATGTGTGCCGAGACATACAATTCGGGAATTGCTAGTTCGGGAGGCGCATGGAGGAGGGCTAGCCGGTCACTTCGGCTCGACCAAGACTGTAGAAGTGCTAAAAGAACACTTCTTTTGGCCAAAGATGTATGGTGACGTAAGCACAATCGTGAGTAAATGCGTCACTTGTCACATGATGAAAAGTTCGTTCAAGTCGAGTACATACATGCCGTTGCCCGATGCTTCGACCGTGGGTGGATGTCTCGTTGGATTTTATTGTGGCTTTACCTCGTTCTCAACGAGGCTAAGACTCGATCATGGTTGTCGTCGACCGTTTTTCGTAAATTGCTCACTTTATTGCATGCCACAAAACCGATGATGCAAGCAATGTGGCGGACTTGTACTTAGGAAGTAGTTCGTTTACGGAGTTCCAAAACTATCGTGTCGGATCGAGATTCCAAATTTACGAGTTACTTACGGAATACTTTATGGAGGAAAGTCGGTACTAAACTCCTATTCGATTACTTCACATCACCCACAAACCGACGGACGGATGAGGTAACTAATCGAACCTTGGGAGCATTATTGCGAGGATTGGTAAATAAAACACAGAAGGATTGGGACGTTAAACTTGCTCATGCGGAATTCGCATACAACCGATCACCCGGTTATGCCACGGCCCATTCACCGTTTGAAGTAGTATACGGATTAAATCCGCACTTGCCATTGGACTTGATTCCCTTGCCGAGCAACGAATTGGTTCACAAAGGCGAAGCAAAACTCAAATCAATGATGAAGTTACATGAAAAGATACGGAACGGATTAAAGAAGTGAATGAAATTTACAAAGCGGAAGTCGAACAAAAATAAAAAAGCGAGGTTATTTAAAGTTGGCGACTTAGTTTGGATACATTTGAGAAAAGAAAGATTCCCAAGCAAGCGGAAGAACAAATTGATGCCGAGAGCCGAGGTCCGTACAAAATTGTGGAAAAAGTGAGCGACAACGCATACAAAGTCGAACTTAGGGCGAATACGAGTACACGCGACTTTCAACGTAGGTGATCTCTCGCCTTACCTTGGCGACGATGGCATTACGGAATTGAGGTCAATTCCTTTCAAAGAAGGAGGAATGATACGATATCTAATATTCCAATCGAAGAAGCTCCAATAAAAATCGGCGTCACGGCGATACGCATGGCCATGCATCATTATACTTGGGAGAAAAGAATACGCGGATTGGAGTTACGTTGTTAATCGGAATCGGAGTAACGTAAAATTCGGCAGCGGAACCGGTCGAAAGCATGAAAAATCGGCCATATCATGCTTGAAAGGGACCTCATTTGACTTCATATCTTGACAAGATAATGAAGTTATTTTTCTCCTTCCCCACCATGACACAAACGGCGAAACATAAAGATGGAGTGAAGATTTTCTTCTTCATGTCATTGTCTCTCATATCTTATTCACCTTAATAAGTCCAAAGAGGTTGATATCAATCTTCACAAAATCCTCCTCACTCCTTGGTAAAGATCGGTAGATTGGAAGCAAGTGCAAGGGATGATATTTTGTTCTACTTCATGTCACCATCAAGACCAAGATTGCTTCATGTCTTATTCACCTAATAACACCAAGATACTTGGTATCTCACCTTAGATTTTCGGCGAAATGGAAGTTGCTAGGAAGTTTCATTTCTCGTTTTGTTGTATTTTCTTACGGTTGGAGACTACTATATATAGTAGTGCTCGTTGTATTTGTAAATCATCTTGAATCATAATAAACCTTGTATTTCCTTTGAAATATACGTTGAACGAGTTCAACAAACTTTAGTTATTGTTTCGACGCGTCTCGAGATTTTAACTTGATCAATTCTCAAAAGGTCTTGAGAAGAGATTACCTTTTATCGAGTTATAGGTCTAGTTCGATAAAACACACCAAACTCCGTACATCATACTACATCACGGCCGAATCCCATTAAATTCGTCCATCTCCTTTGTAATTTTGATCAATATTGTAAACGTGATAATCTTCCGTTGTGTTTTATACGCATTACTTACGTAATTCGTATCATAATGGCTTTCGGTATTTTACCGACTGAGTTTTATTTCGAAAACCGATTACCTTAACCGAGTTTTTGGCATTATGGCCTTGATCGTTTTGGAGAAATTCTTATGACGGTATTTAGTATTTTGTAAATGGCTTTTGTGAGTTTTTGAAATATTACCGTCATCGGCCTTTTTGGCGTTTTTGTAAATGGTTTTTAGCCTGGTGGGTTCCGGCGCGGGATCCACGACGCTATAATGTTCTGTGTAATTACCTAAAATTTTTGGGCATTCTAGCCAATTGAATTATTTTCGAAAACCTTGAGCATCTTAGAAAATAAATTTCGAGACGTACGTTTAAAACGAATTGTTTTCTCGTGGTACTTCCAAGGTGCCACAATATGTTTCAAAATTCATCTACCTCGAGGACCAAAATGTTTTGAGATATTTTCATTGATTTAGAAACGCTTTTGCTTAGGCCTGAGGGTCGAATATTTCTGAAAGTTTTTCACGAAAAGAAGGTGTCCTCATTTTTATCGAATGCGAAATGGTTTTCCAAAGTCTCGATAACAATGTTTCATGTTTGTACTTTTTTTGAAAAGTGATACTCAAGATCAACTGGTGTTTCCAAACTGGTTTCAAAGGTGGTTTTCGTTTTTAAAACCTATCATTTCACCTTGTGGTCGGAGAAGGTGTGTATGATGTTGGTATTGTCGTTAGGGTGTTAGCCCTCACCGTGATTGAATTGGTGGCGTGAGCGTCGAGGCGTTGCCACGCATTTGTATCTAGCCCTCTGTGAGGGGTGTGGCTAGTGTTCTTGTTTGTCGCCTCGTGGTGATTTGCGTGTTGTCGCACGAGTGTGAGTTGTTAAAGCTTGGGCTTGTACGTTTGTGTACATGTGTGATTATTTCATGATGGTTGTAATTATATGCTGGTTATCGTTCGGGCCGTCGAGGTCGCCGAACGATACCATCGTTGTTGTAGTGTTTGTGTGTGTATTACTTTACGATGGTAATCGTTGTATATGATATGTGTTATGATTCCTTGTTGTGCTGAGTTGGCATCTCCGGTTTGTTGTTTTGTGATGTTATGTTCCATTGTATCTAGCATTTGTATTTTCGGTATGCCGAGCCGAGGCATTTCAACCGTGATGTGCCGGGGGAATGTACGTGCAATTTTTCCTTCTCGTCAGTAACACATTTCGAGTGTGGACTCGAGGGACACCGAATTTAGTTTTGCGAATTGGCTACCGAGACTCTCGGAGTTCGCGCTTCAGCACAGATATCAGGATCGGCTCTGAGAGGCCCATGGGAGATTTTTCTGTCGGTTGCTTTTTGTGTTGTTACCTTGTTTCCGTTATTGTGAGTTGCGGGGACGACCTTCTTTTATACGAGGTCGAATGTAATACCCGTATTGTTTTTGGAGTTCTGCATTTCCTCTTTCTCAGGTCTATCGACTCGCTCGTGTTCGTTGATACTTTCTGAACTTGTTCTATATTTCAGTTTCATCGTTCGAACGAGCTGTGATCTTGTTTTGGGTCGATCTGGTATCGCTGTGACTTTTTCGAGTTTGGTTCGGTTCTTGTGAACCTTGTTCGGAAGTAACATCTTTTGGTTCTACTAGTTCTTTTATTCGAAGTGGATCGGGTTTGGAACTTCTATATTTTCGACTCTGTCGACTCGTTTATGTTCGTTGACATTTTATGATCTTGTCATGCCCCTTGCTTTTGTTGATCGAACGAGGGTGGTATTGTTTCGGAATTACTCGTTTGTCGTTGTGACTTTTCAATTGCTATTCCATTTCCTGTGGATCTTATGTGAGTGCACATCTTGTTGTTTTCACCGGATCATGTTTCGTCTCGAGTGGAGATGTGAACCTTGGAGTTGTTGTTTGAATTTTATTGTTCTTCGTGATTCGAACATGATTGTTCGATTCTTGTTGTCTCGATCGTTGTGGTTCGATCATTTGATTGTTCGATTTTTGTTGACCCCAGTTCGTGATTGTTGAGCATTCAGACTCCTTCCTAATTCCCTTAAGTTCGGGAAATTAGTCTCGTTTTCGATCTTCCAACCCTTGGGCGGTGGAATTCCGTATTTGTTCAGCGTTTGACTCGCGTTTGGATTGATGAACCGTTGGGTTGGTCAATCGTATTGATTTTCGTTCGTTGTGTTTTATGATTGTTCGGATAATTGACTTGATTGTACTATCTCTTTGATGACGCTTGTCACTTATTGATTTTATTATGTCTCTACCGGTGGCGTTGTGTTAGTCATCGTGGAGCGTGTTTTCACGCCGTATATTCCTTTGCGTTGTTTGTAACGTTCGCCGTTGGGCATTAGTTACGCATTCTTGTGTATCTCATTGATATATTCCTGGTGGTATATTTCTTCTCCCTACTTGTTTTAAGTTTCGGGACGAAACTTCTTTTAAGGAGGGTAGAATGTAATACCCGTAATTTCGATTTCCGGTAATTTCTTTTTTTTCGGCGAAAGTCCATTTTGACGACTCTCTCATGACCGTTTCGTCATTCCGAGAATGATTAATTCTACACTTTTTGTCATCCGAGTTCGTTTCGGCGTCGTTTTGTTGAGTTCCGTGCTTTTTGGCGACTTTTCCGCACTTGAGTTTGATTCTTGCGAATCTCATTCGAAACTGCTGTTTTGAGTTTCCCGTAAGTCCGTTTAACTTTGTTAGACGTGTTGTGAACTTCGGTTTGGTTATTCGATCACGTATCGTGATTTTCGGGCGTTTTGGGCCATTTTGTTATTTACCCAAAGTTGTGGGTATCCTCATTCATATTTATTGTTTTGACCCTTTCCATAGTTGCGTGCGATTAATTGTTGCATGGTATTACTTTTCGGATCGATGTTGTTGTTCGAGAGCATTTCGTCGTGTTCGTTTCGTGTGTTTTTGGGAATCCAAAGAGATTGATATCAATCTTCACAAAATCCTCCTCACTCCTTGGTAAAGATCGGCCGATTGGAAGCAAGTGCAAGGGATGATATTTTGTTCTACTTCATGTCACCATCAAGACCAAGATTGCTTCATGTCTTATTCACCTAATAACACCAAGATACTTGGTATCTCACCTTAGATTTTCGGCCGAAATGGAAGTTGCTAGGAAGTTTCATTTCTCGTTTTGTTGTATTTTCTTACGGTTGGAGACTACTATATATAGTAGTGCTCGTTGTATTTGTAAATCATCTTGAATCATAATAAACCTTGTATTTCCTTTGAAATATACGTTGAACGAGTTCAACAAACTTTAGTTATTGTTTCGACGCGTCTCGAGATTTTAACTTGATCAATTCTCAAAAGGTCTTGAGAAGAGATTACCTTTTATCGAGTTATAGGTCTAGTTCGATAAAACACACCAAACTCCGTACATCATACTACATCACGGCCGAATCCCATTAAATTCGTCCATCTCCTTTGTAATTTTGATCAATATTGTAAACGTGATAATCTTCCGTTGTGTTTTATACGCATTACTTACGTAATTCGTATCATAATGGCTTTCGGTATTTTACCGACTGAGTTTTATTTCGAAAACCGATTACCTTAACTGAGTTTTTGGCATTATGGCCTTGATCGTTTTGGAGAAATTCTTATGACGGTATTTAGTATTTTGTAAATGGCTTTTGTGAGTTTTTGAAATATTACCGTCATCGGCCTTTTTGGCGTTTTTGTAAATGGTTTTTAGCCTGGTGGGTTCCGGCACGGGATCCACGACGCTATAATGTTCTGTGTAATTACCTAAAATTTTTGGGCATTCTAGCCAATTGAATTATTTTCGAAAACCTTGAGCATCTTAGAAAATAAATTTCGAGACGTACGTTTAAAACGAATTGTTTTCTCGTGGTACTTCCAAGGTGCCACAATATGTTTCAAAATTCATCTACCTCGAGGACCAAAATGTTTTGAGATATTTTCATTGATTTAGAAACGCTTTTGCTTAGGCCCGAGGGTCAAATATTTCTGAAAGTTTTTCACGAAAAGAAGGTGTCCTCATTTTTATCGAATGCGAAATGGTTTTCCAAAGTCTCGATAACAATGTTTCATGTTTGTACTTTTTTTTGAAAAGTGATACTCAAGATCAACTGGTGTTTCCAAACTGGTTTCAAAAGGTGGTTTTCGTTTTTAAAACCTATCATTTCCTGCTTGTGGTCGGAGAAGGTGTGTATGATGTTGGTATTGTCGTTAGGGTGTTAGCCCTCCGAACTGTGATTGAATTGGTGGCGTGAGCGTCGAGGCGTTGCCACGCATTTGCTGTACTAGCCCTCTGTGAGGGGTGTGGTAGTGTTCTTGTTTGTCGCCTCGTGGTGATTTGCGTGTTGTCGCACGAGTGTGAGTTGTTAAAGCTTGGGCTTGTGCGTTTGTGTACATGTGTGATTATTTCATGATGGTTGTAATTATATCTTTGGTTATCGTTCGGGCCGTCGAGGTGGCGAGCGATACCATCGTTGTTGTAGTGTTTGTGTGTGTATTACTTTACGATGGTAATCGTTGTATATGATATGTGTTATGATTCCTTGTTGTGCTGAGTTGGCATCTCCGGTTTGTTGTTTTGTGATGTTATGTTCCATTGTATCTAGCATTTGTATTTTCGGTATGCCGAGCCGAGGCATTTCAACCGTGATGTGCCGGGGGAATGTACGTGCAATTTTTCCTTCTCGTCAGTAACACATTTCGAGTGTGGACTCGAGGGACACCGAATTTAGTTTTGCGAATTGGCTACCGAGACTCTCGGAGTTCGCGCTTCAGCACAGATATCAGGATCGGCTCTGAGAGGCCCATGGGAGATTTTTCTGTCGGTTGCTTTTTGTGTTGTTACCTTGTTTCCGTTATTGTGAGTTGCGGGGACGACCTTCTTTTATACGAGGTCGAATGTAATACCCGTATTGTTTTTGGAGTTCTGCATTTCCTCTTTCTCAGGTCTATCGACTCGCTCGTGTTCGTTGATACTTTCTGAACTTGTTCTATATTTCAGTTTCATCGTTCGAACGAGCTGTGATCTTGTTTTGGGTCGATCTGGTATCGCTGTGACTTTTTCGAGTTTGGTTCGGTTCTTGTGAACCTTGTTCGGAAGTAACATCTTTTGGTTCTACTAGTTCTTTTATTCGAAGTGGATCGGGTTTGGAACTTCTATATTTTCGACTCTGTCGACTCGTTTATGTTCGTTGACATTTTATGATCTTGTCATGCCCCTTGCTTTTGTTGATCGAACGAGGGTGGTATTGTTTCGGAATTACTCGTTCGTCGTTGTGACTTTTCAATTGCTATTCCATTTCCTATGGATCTTATGTGAGTGCACATCTTGTTGTTTTCACCGGATCATGTTTCGTCTCGAGTGGAGATGTGAACCTTGGAGTTGTTGTTTGAATTTTATTGTTCTTCGTGATTCGAACATGATTGTTCGATTCTTGTTGTCTCGATCGTTGTGGTTCGATCATTTGATTGTTCGATTTTTGTTGACCCCAGTTCGTGATTGTTGAGCATTCAGACTCCTTCCTAATTCCCTTAAGTTCGGGAAATTAGTCTCGTTTTCGATCTTCCAACCCTTGGGCGGTGGAATTCCGTATTTGTTCAGCGTTTGACTCGCGTTTGGATTGATGAACCGTTGGGTTGGTCAATCGTATTGATTTTCGTTCGTTGTGTTTTATGATTGTTCGGATAATTGACTTGATTGTACTATCTCTTTGATGACGCTTGTCACTTATTGATTTTATTATGTCTCTGGGGTGGCGTTGTGTTAGTCATCGTGGAGCGTGTTTTCACGCCGTATATTCCTTTGCGTTGTTTGTAACGTTCGCCGTTGGGCATTAGTTACGCATTCTTGTGTATCTCATTGATATATTCCTGGTGGTATATTTCTTCTCCCTACTTGTTTTAAGTTTGGACGAAACTTCTTTTAAGGAGGGTAGAATGTAATACCCGTAATTTCGATTTCCGGTAATTTCTTTTTTTTCGGCGAAAGTCCATTTTGACGACTCTCTCATGACCGTTTCGTCATTCCGAGAATGATTAATTCTACACTTTTTGTCATCCGAGTTCGTTTCGGCGTCGTTTTGTTGAGTTCCGTGCTTTTTGGCGACTTTTCCGCACTTGAGTTTGATTCTTGCGAATCTCATTCGAAATTGCTGTTTTGAGTTTCCCGTAAGTCCGTTTAACTTTGTTAGACGTGTTGTGAACTTCGGTTTGGTTATTCGATCACGTATCGTGATTTTCGGGCGTTTTGGGCCATTTTGTTATTTACCCAAAGTTGTGGGTATCCTCATTCATATTTATTGTTTTGACCCTTTCCATAGTTGCGTGCGATTAATTGTTGCATGGTATTACTTTTCGGATCGATGTTGTTGTTCGAGAGCATTTCGTCGTGTTCGTTTCGTGTGTTTTTGGGAATTCGAATCGTCGAGCCTTGGCGGCTAGGCACTGGCCGGCCACGTCTTGATAGGGCCGGCCAGACACGCACGAGCTGCGCGCACGACCTGGTGCTCGTGCGGACCTGGATGCATGATACGAATTACGTATGAAAATGGACGTAAACTCGTATGTAATGCAGCGAAAATATAGTTGATCCTCACAACAATCGAATATGTGTAACGCTCGTAAGAAATAACCGAAAGTAGGGCAATTCGGCTTACGTAAACGAGAACAATATGAATGATTTATCAAACTAGACCTATAGTTTGATAAGGTAATCTTTCCTCAAGACCTATTGAGAATCGATTAGATTAAAACTCGAAAACGCGTCGAATTATAATCAAGGTTTCGATGAAAAGCATTCACCAAGAAAACACAAGTGTATTCTTATTTCTTCAACATACAATTTCTTGTTACAATGCTTACACAAGACTATATATAGGAGACTTCAAGTCTTCCCATAATAAAAGAAAACAATTCAAAGATTTATAAAATCTTTGAATAATCAAAACAAATCAATAATAAAATACAAAAGGAACAACAATCATAATTTTAGGGGAAACACAATCCCTAAAATGAGTAAAAAATAAAGAAAAGACAAACACACAAAAAGAAAGCTATAAAAAGGAGTAATCTGCCGGCAGGACACGGGCCGTGTCGCTTGACACGGCCGCGGCGCGCATCTGGTCGGCAGTGACTCGACCGTGTCCGCTTGACACGGTCGCGGCGCGACAAGGACGTCCGACAGTGACTCGGCATGGGCGGGGCGCGACATGGACGTCCGACAGTGACTTGTCCGAAAGTGACTCGGCACGGGCGCGGCGCGACAAGGACGTTCGGCATTGACTCGACCGTGTCCTGGAACACGGTCGGGCGTCTGGGCAGTCGGTTTTGGCTTATCCGGAAGAATTCGACTCGGCCGTGCCAGACGACACGGTCGAGTCCTGTGGGCAGTGACTTTGGCATTTCCGGATGAGTACGGCACGGGCCGTGTCGGACGACACGGCCGAGTTCGGTCGGCAGTGCTCGGCATTTTCTGGCAGGCGTGACTTTTTCCGGCAGGTTGGATATTTTCCGGCCGGTTGGACATTTTCCAACAGGTTGGACATTCTTTTTACGTCTTATGTCCATTTTCTCGCCTAAAAATGTCTCCGTATGTGCATGACGCGTCGTAAGTCCATTTACGTCGATCCTTGCTTCGTTTTCTTTATTCGGACTAGTCAATTCCGTATCATTCCCTCCCCATTTAAAGGGAATTGTCCTCAATTCCGAACTCTCGTCTTTTCCAGAAGAAAAAGCTAAAACCTCTACGTACTTGATTTCAAAAATATCCGCAATGCGTATATGGCCCAAAATCTTGAGACGGTAGGTAATAGGGGTCTCAGGGAATCACCAAACAAATAACTATCATTATTAATGAAATAATAATAATTATTCTACGAGGTAATACCGATATCATGATATGAATCATCATATAACCGGACATCTGAAATGGGAAGCACGACAGTAATAATAGGTCGCTCTTCATCGGATGCCACTTCAAGACCTGGGAAAAATGCTTCGTCATCGACTTTCATATCAAAATCTTGGTAAGGCTTAAGATATAGATGTTCCGGAATCATAACATCTTCTTGCTCCGTATCAAGAACCGAAAACACCTCATTGGAGTCTGCATCATTAATTGGACGAAAATCTTCAAAACAACTTTCATTGAGATATGGATCGTCGTCGGGCACAACATCAAAAATGGGAAATATTAATGATTTCACGTCGGGTGCAACATCAAAAATGGGAAATGCGGAATCAATTATGGGTTCCTCTTCGTCAACTGGTTCGGTATCAAATACTGGTGGCCCTTCATAATCCAGCCCGATTTCCATGACACTAACCGGCTCCTCATCATTAAAATAATTTGATCCGTTTTGATCAATTTGGCCAACAAAACTAATTGGACCATGCTCATAATAGTAAGATCCAAGTTCGTCAATTAGGGAAACATGGCTCAACTCACTTTCTTCGTTGTATTGCGTTGTTGAAACCTCTGTCTCGTCTACTTCATTGAAAATGGTGGTAGGGACATCGTCTTCATTGAAAAACGGCTTTGCTGGAAATTCTTCGAGGGGGAAAAACCTTAGATCAAAGGTCGATGGCGGGGTGGCGCTGAACTTCTGCAATTTCCGATGTGGTGCCGTTGGTGGATCGTGGCGGTGAGAATTTATGGGGATGAATTTTCGAGTAAAGTGTTTTATGAATTTGTTCCAATCTCTTAGTTTGGGTTTACCTTGGTGTAAACGGCTGGTTTTCAATTTCTGCCACCAGGTCGAGGCGCGACCACGAAGGCGTTTCATCGCCAACGAGACTCGGCGGTCTAATGGACTTGAATTGTGGTTGAAAAACTCCTCACAAACGTGGAGCCAATCAACACATGCTTCTGGATCGGAAGGTCCCATGAACTCCGGTACGTCGTGTAATGCGTCGCGTAATATCGTCAAGAGATAAATATCGTTGAACTCCATTTTGCTGAAGGATCAAGAACCTCAACTAAATTAAGAAATTCAGGTGTGGGCTCCGATGACAAGAATCAAGAGATATTTTCTTCGACAAGCAATCGTTGAATAAATCGCCCAAGGATATGACCTTGGGCTCCGATACCACTTATGATACGAATTACGTATGAAAATGGATGTAAACTCGTATGTAATGCAGCGGAAATATAGTTGATCCTCACAACACTCGAATATGTGTAACGCTCGTAAGAAATAACCGAAAGTAGGGCAATTCGACTTACGTAAACAAGAACAATATGAATGATTTATCAAACTAGACCTATAGTTTGATAAGGTAATCTTTCCTCAAGACCTATTGAGAATCGATTAGATTAAAACTCGAAAACGCGTCGAATTATAATCAAGGTTTCGATGAAAAGCATTCACCAAGAAAACACAAGTGTATTTTTATTTCTTCAACATACAATTTCTTGTTACAATGCTTACACAAGACTATATATAGGAGACTTCAAGTCTTCCCATAATAAAAGAAAACAATTCAAAGATTTATAAAATCATTGAATAATCAAAACAAATCAACAATAAAATACAAAAGGAACAACAATCATAATTTTAGGGGAAACACAATCCCTAAAATGAGTAAAAAACAAAGAAAAGACAAACACACAAAAAGAAAGCTATAAAAAGGAGTAATCTGCCGGCAGGACACGGGCCGTGTCGCTTGACACGGCCGCGGCGCGCATCTGGTCGGCAGTGACTCGACCGTGTCCGCTTGACACGGTCGCGGCGCGACAAGGACGTCCGACAGTGACTTGTCCGACAGTGACTCGGCACGGGCGCGGCGCGACAAGGACGTCCGACAGCGACTTGTCCGACAATGACTCGGCACGGGCGCGGCGCGACAAGGACGTTCGGCATTAACTCGACCGTGTCCTGGAACACGGTCGGGCGTCTAGGCAGTCGGTTTTGGCTTATCCGGAAGAGTTCGACTCGGCCGTGCCAGACGACA
Source organism: Orobanche coerulescens (assembly GCA_033398695.1). NCBI lineage: Eukaryota > Viridiplantae > Streptophyta > Magnoliopsida > Lamiales > Orobanchaceae > Orobanche > Orobanche coerulescens. The sequence goes on along the minus strand of JAWKAU010000178.1, from coordinate 263,004 downwards.
CGGTCGGGTCCTGTGGGCAGTGACTTTGGCATTTCCGGACGAGTACGGCACGGGCCGTGTCGGACGACATGGCCGAGTTCGGTCGGCAGTGCTGGGCATTTTCCTACAGCATGACTTTTCCGAAAGTTGGATATTTTCCGGCGGTTGGACATTTTCCGCGAGTTGGACATTTTACGGCGGGTTGGACATTCCTTTTACGTCTTATGCCCGTTTTCTACTTTAAAAATGTAGCCGTATGTGCATGACGCATCGTAAGGCCATTTACGTCGATCCTTGCTTCGTTTTCTTTATTCAGACTAGTCAATTCCGTATCACTGCACACGCACGAGCAAGTGCTCGTGCCCGGTGCTCGTGTGTCCCGGCAGTTAGCTGGCAGTGGGCGCGCACGATCGGCTGCTCGTGCGTCGCTGGGCATTATATATGATCGAGCAGATGGGTTTTTCACCCATTTTCTCATTCTTCTCCTTCTCTTCCACAGCTGGGGGTGTGGTTAACGTGGATCCATGTTGTTGAACAACAAATCCACAAAGTTCTTGAGTTTCTAACATCAATCAATCATCCTATATCATCCTTTGATCCAGCGAATCAAGGTAATCTTTCTTAGAACCCTAATTTCTTGAATTTTGGGGTTTTTGGGTTTTTGTCCGATTCGTTCCGTATTGTTGATTAATCCATGATGGGTATGATTAATCTTAGCATTATTCATGCATTTAACAACATCTAATCCTTGTTTTTCATCGAATCAAAGTATTTTGACTCGAACCCTTGTTTTTGTAGATTTTGGGGTCTTTCTTTTTGATTTCAATTCCAATCCGTTTTTGTTTAATTGATTGTTGTATAAATGTTGTTTTGAACATGTTCTACGGATTGGATACTCGTATCTTTGATTCGTTCGACCCGAGGGGTGATTTTTTTTGTTCTTGGAGGGTCTCGAACATTTAATGTTCGATTAAATGCTCGAATGAGTTGGGATTTCCGTTGTTTTGCCCTTGATTATCGTCGTAACCATCTGTTATTGTTCCTTACGGAGGATTATAGGCGCTCGATGATTCCGATGTTGAATTTCGTTGGTGATTGATGATTCGTGTGGTGTTATTCTCGTAGTAATTGCGGTGTTATCGCGTTCTTGATAGTGTTCGGGAGTTCGGGGCTGTTCGACCGCATACCATCCGTCGTCTTATTTCGAACGTGGTTCTTAGGGAAGTACCTTGTCCATACATTTCTTGTTTCATGGATATGATGATTGGTGATCGTCTTGGGATGTTTGTTTGTTGTTTGAAATGAGTTTTCAAAAGATTCGATTTAGCCTTGTTAAAGGCTTGCTTTCAAAACGCGTGTGTTTTGTCAATGGTGTGGTTTGAGAATGACTATGTGAACTCTATGGATATGTTTGGTGTTGATGTTGCACTTGGTATTGCGTGTGGACGTATATTATTTCATTTCGGTGCGTTGTGGTTTGACGTGGTGTTTTGCTAAGTGTTTGATGCCTCTGGGTGATTTGTTTGAATATATGTGTTGTATTGTGCTGTGTGTGAATGTATGGATGTGGGCGGGGCCTACGGTGGCACATGGCATGCGATCATATGGACAGGATGCAACAAGCGATTGGTCCAATCGTGAGAGCCTAATAAAAACTACGGTGGCACACGGCATGCGATCATGTGGCTGTTGGGATTCCGAAAAAAAAAATGAAATACGCAGCGGAAATAAATACGAATCCCAAACAGGATCGATCAAGTAACGTATATACGAAAAAATAAATACAAAGATAAAGATTCATACCCTTGAAGCCTTTGAGATAAATCTTCGTAAAATGTAGACGATGATCACGATCCCGTCCCGAAAACGAAATCCCTTCGTTCCAAGCACCGAAACTTCGAAGCCTCTACTTCACACGCGTCAGAAGTTGCCCGGAAAATTCGACGTAACTTCGTTCTCCAAGAACACGGCTAGGAAGTTACCGTAGGAATTTTCTCTATATTTTTTCTTGAATTTCTTTCACCTCTAAGATGAAAATTGAATAAAAAAAATCTCTCCCTTCCTCACAAAGAAAACTCTCGCCAGGAAACTTTAGAGCAGCAAATCAGTTTTTATTTGTGTGTGTGTGTGTGTGTGTTGTCACAAGTCCACTTTTGAGTTGATGTGTTGATGATTATATATATACAAAAACAACTCACATGTAGATATAATAAAATCATCAAGCATCTTAACACATGAAGACTTAATCAAGACAACCACAACACACATGCAAGTAATAATACCATGTGAGGTAGGGAAGGGGCGGCCCATTTAGGAAGTTTCCTAGAAACGATCCGAGCCACTCGGCTCGTATATCGGACGTTCGTCAAACGACTCCATTTAATCACCAATGTATTTATATTAATTAATTAATCTAATTAATTAATAATATCAAATACAAATATATTTCTATAAGAAATATAATGTATGAATTAAATTAATTACCCGGTAACTTAATTTTAATTCATAAGACCGCTATTTTGATTTATCTAATAAATCATAATTAGATATCCAATATCTAATATTAATAGAGAGATAATAAATTCACATTTATCCGTCAACGCTCCTGATGCGCGACTCCGTAGGTCCACGTATACTATCACAACCTTTCGATTCGTCATCGACTCTCCGAGAGTGAATACCGTGTGACTGAATCGAGTATGAGTCGTGTTCGAGTATACTAGTCCCACCAATATACTTTATAACTATGCTATCAATACGTGCACACGTCCTAGCATCAGTTATACAAGTCTTATTAAAACTTAATGCCCATTTAAGTTTATTGACTTGCGAACGATTTACGTAAATAAACTTTAAACACTTCCAGTGCATTTTCTCTTATCCCATAACGAGAATGGAATGTTCAGTTTATTTACATGGACTTCACTTCAATGTTTACCAAGTCAAGAATGCAATTGAAATACAATAAACAGTGAATGAATCGAATTGCCTTTTTATTATTTATTATTCCATAATTACAAGTACAATGCCCATACTCTCTCATCCCTTGAGTGGCATTCGAGGGCATATTCCTAACAATCTCCCACTTGCACTCAATGCCACATATCATGGTATCCAATACACATGTTCTTTAGATGTCTTTCCAAGACAGCCTGAGATAATGGCGTAGTCGTGGTCAGAGACATTGTCTTCTGATTCTACTCTTTGCAATGAAACATATCCTTTTTCCACCATCTCTCGAACGATGTGGTACTTTCTCTCTATATGCTTGGTGTTGTGGTGAGCCCTCGGCTCCATAGCTTGAGCGATAGCTCCATCATTATCACAGAATAGTGATATAGGCAACTCCGCATTAGGGACCACTTGAAGTTCTTATATAAACTTCTGCATCCAAAATGCTTCTTTGCTAGCCTCTGAGGCAGCTTGATACTCTGCTTGGAAGGTGGAATCTGCAGTAGCGGTTTGCTTGGAGCTTCTCCAAGATACTGCTCCTCCATTGAGAGTAAACAAATACCCAGATGTCGACTTAGAGTCGTCATTGTCTCCTTAAAAATCAGAATCGGTGAATCCAATCACCTTCAGTTCTCCACCACCATAAGTAAGAACTAAATCTCTAGTTCTTCTTAAGTACTTAAGAATGTTATTTACGGCAGTCCAATGTTCCCTTCCCGGGTTTGCTTGAAATCGACTTACCATACTCACAGCGTAGGCTAAGTCTGGTCTCGTACACAACATAGCGTACATGAGGCTACCCACTGCCGAGGCATAGGGTACCTTGCTCATGTCTCTCTTGTCTTCCTCACTTTGAGGACACATTTTCGTGGTGAGATGAATTCCATGTCACATGGGAAGGAAACCTCTTTTAGATTCACCCATCTTGAATCTTCTCAGGATTTTATCTATATAAAGGGCTTGGGAATGTCCTATCATTCTTCGCGGTCTATCTCTGTAAAGACAGATCCCTAGAATATAGGAAGCTTCTCCCAAGTCTTTCATGGAGAACATATTAGAAAGCCAAGCTTTCACAGTCCTGAGCATTGCTATGTTATTTCCTATAAGTAGAATATCATCTACATATAGTACTAGCAACGCAATGTTGCTCCCACTGACCTTTTTGTAAACACACGGTTCCTCCTCATTTCGTACGAAGTCAAAGTCCTTAACTGCTTCGTCAAATCGAAGGTTCCAACTCCGAGAAGCTTGCTTCATAACATAAATGGCTCGTTGCAGCTTACACACTTTATGAATATTAGCTTTGGACACAAAACCCTTAGGCTGTTCCATATAGATTTCCTCCTCGAGGTATCCATTTAGAAAAGCCGTTTTGACGTCCATTTGCCATATTTCATAATCATAATAGGCAGCAATGGCAAGCATCATGCGAATCGACTTTATCATAGCTACGGGCGAGAAGGTATCATGATAATCGATTCCTTCCCTTTGGGTATAACCCTTTGCCACAAGCCTGGCCTTATAGGCATCAACCTTGCCATACCCATCAGTCTTTCTCTTATAGATCCATTTATTTCCAATAGTCCTCATGCCAGTTGGAAGATCTACTAGAGTCCAGACCTGATTGGTATGCATCGAGTCTATCTCAGCTTCCATTACTTCTTGCCATTTATCGGAGTCTACATCCACTATCGCTTGGTCATAGGTGACAGGGTCGTTTTCACTGCTATCAGGTGTGTCGTGGAGACCCAGTTCCTCGACATGTGTATAGCCATACCTCTCAGGTAAGTGAGATACCCTATCAGACCTTCGAAGTGGAGGTTGTGTTACAATAGGTTCGGTTCTTGATCCCTGATCGGATGTCTCCTTAGGAGTTTCATTATGCTCTTCCAAAGAGATATTTCTACCCGAGCCACCTTCCTGAATGAATTCATCCTCAAGGAAGTGCGCTTGTAATGCCACAACGACCCTATGGTCTTCTGTCATGTAGAATAGATAACCCATCGAGTCCTCTGGGTATCCTATGAAACGTCCTTTTATGGACCTCGCTTCCAGTTTGTCCACCTTAGCCTTTTTGACATAGGCTGGACATCCCCAAATCCTTATGTGATTAAGGCATGGTTTCTTACCCTTCTACATCTCATTCGGAGTGATAGGAACAGATTTGGAAGGACATCTATTAAGGATATAGGCAGCGGTTAGTAAAGCATACTCCCACAGGTAAATAGGTAAATCAGTGTAATTTAACATGGAGCGAACCATGTCCAACAAAGTCTGATTTCTCCTTTCGGAAACAACATTTAACTGTGGGGTTCCTGGAGGCGTGAATTGTGAAACTATTCCATGTTCCTTAAGGAACTCATCAAATTCATTGCTCATATATTCGTCACCTCGGTCCGATCGAAGTGCTTTGATATGACATCCAGTTTGTTTTTCAACTAGGGCCTTAAATTCTTTGAATTTAGCAAAGGCTTCGGATTTATGTTTCATTAAGTACACAATCCCATACCTAGTATGATCATCTGTGAACGTTATGAAATATTGATATCTGTCTCTGGCTACTTCTAAAGCACCACAAACATCAGTATGTACCAATCCAAGTTTATCGGCAGCCTTTTCAAAAGTCCCTGTGAAGGGGAACTTAGTCATTTTGCCTCTCAGGCGAGATTCACAAGTTGGATAGGGTTCTACACCCAATGGACTTAAAAGCCCATCTTTCTCCATTTTCTGAACCTTGTTCTGACCAACATGACCAAGTTTAAGGTGCCATTTAAGAGCTTGATTAGTATCTTGCCTACCACGTTTCCTAGTTATAGTGTTCACTACTGTTTTATTTTGCATGTTCAGATGATATAAACCATTCAACAATGTAGCTGTTCCAACCAATTTATTTTGAAAATAAATTTTACAACTCCCATTGCCAATGAAGAAACAAAATCCTTTCCGGTCCAAGACTGGAATGGATACAATGTTTTTATGCCCCTTGGGCAAAACAAGTACTTCATCTAATGTCAAAATAAACCCGGATTCTAAACCCAGAAGGATTGATCCAATATCGGTTGCCTCGACAGTTTGTCCGCTTCCAACAGTGATCATTATTTCCCCAGCTTCAAGTTTTCTACTTCGTTCCAGATCCTGATTCATAGTACAAATGTGAGAAGTGGCACCTGAATCCAGAATCCATGAAGCAGAATATACAGTAGCGGAACAATTAGTTTCAAAAACAAAAAGTTCCGTACCTGATGCGTCATTAATCTTGGGACAAGTCCTTCGCCAGTGGCCCAGCTCACCGCATTCAAGGCATTTGTCCGTAGGTTTTGGACCACCTACCTTTTGAACCTTTTGGGCCTTGCCCTTTCCTTTTTGCACCCCTTTCTTGGGTTTGTACTGCTCGTAGGTCTTTTTCTTCTTGTTCTTGGACCTCCTAGGCCCATAAGAAATCACAAGAGCAGCCTTTCTCGGTTTAGTCTTCATGTTAGACTGCGCCGTCACCAGTTTATTCATTAGCCCAGCTAATGTGCATGTAATTTCATTACAGTTGAAATTCATTACAAACTGCGTGAAAGAGTCAGGGAGATTGAAGGATGAGATCAATTTGAAGGGATAAATCCATATTAAAGTTGAGCACCTCGAGCCTCTCAATCATAGAGATCATCTTGAGGACGTGGTCTCCCACTTTCTCCCCTTCTTTCATCTTAGCCTTGAACAAGCGCTTGATATCTCATATCTAGCAGTCTACCGTGCTCTCCATAAAGTTCGGTCAAGTGTGCGAGAATCGCCTGGCGAAGTCATTTTCTCGTGCGCTCTCTGCAGACTCATTAGTCATTGAGCCCATCATAAAGCCACAGACTAGACGTCATCCTTGACCCATTTTTCATGGATGTCAATGTCTTCTGATTACCCCTAGTCCGGATTGGAGTCGGCGGAATGTCCGCCTCAAGACGTATCCCGAGACTCCATCGAGTACAATCATCGATTCCGCAACTTGATCAACAAAGTTAGGGCGATTAGGAGATTCTTTTCAAGTAGTATTGCAAGTGGGTTTTTAGCCATTTTAGATAGATTCAATTTCGTTTTCTGCAAAGATTTAGACAAGATTAAATTAGTGACTTGTTTAATTATGACCGAGTATAGAAATTAATGGCTAGAATAATACTAGTAACGGCTACCACAAATTTTATCGAATTATACACTCCCATGTTATAATCCGAAATCATGGTTAGATCGACTTCTTAGTGGTGATCAAGTTCTTTACAAATTTTAATGACGCAACCTATCGGGTTTCTTGCCAATTAATTTTCAAAGTGGTGTCTAACACCAACCCGTCTAACAGATGATTTGATCTTCTTTTACCCCTAGTCTTCATGCCCTCAACCTATCAGGTTTCTTGGCAATCCAGACTATCTAAGTTGTTGACCATCAACGTCTATCAGTTTGACTATTGAATCTCACCCGGCAACCTATCAGGTTTCTAGGGGCGAAATTTATCACCAACCGAAGGCATCTAATGCACTCAAGAATTTTTCAACCTCTACCAAATGTACTACCCCGATAACTCAGAAGCATAGCACACCAGCTCGGGTATCAATTTTCTACGAGTTTGATGGAGGGTAGGAAAACTCGTAACCTTTTTCAAACTTAGTCTGTTTGTAGTCGGGAGAATTTCGCGATTAATGTTACACTTTGCACATTAATTCAATTATACGCGCGTTTGATGGTTTGTCAATCATTCAAAATGAAAAACAGAAAACAGTAACCTAGTTACTACCGACATATAGCTCATGGACCTAATTCCTAAGTACTGGGCCAAGCGCCAATAAAAAAAACAGTCTTCGATTCTTCATCTTCTCGGTCGGTTGTCTTCGGTTTACGTCATACCCAAAATAATAATTACATCATTGAAAAATTGCATCCTATACAAGTTTTTCTAGTAAATATAAATAGGCTCAAAACGGCCTTTACAACCCAATCGAATCGAACAAATCAAAAAACTAAGTCCACGAGCTATATCACCATCACATAAGGATTCCATACAACATGTAATGGCAACGAAATTAAACAATTAATCTTAATATAAATTAATCTAATTAATCTATAAATTAATCTATTCAATTTCTACTATATTAATCCAATTAATATAAAGTGGCATTAAAATTAAATAATCAATTAATATATTAATCCAATCAATATAAAATTAATCTATTCAATTTTAATGGTATTAATCCAATTAATACTAATAATCGTTATTTTAATTTGTTCGAAGTAATCCGGCCAAAATAATATTCTCGTTTAATTTATTTCCCTTAACACAAAAATATTCCAAATATTAATTTAGTCAAATTAAAATCCAATTTAAATTTTGGGAAATAATTACAACGAAATATAAACTTAAAACGGAGTCCCGAACAATCCGGTTTTAGACCCAGCCCGCGGCCCGATTCAAAATCGGGCCAAAAACCCGAGGGTCGCTGGCGAGCCATGCTTGGCGGCTGGCGAGTCTGATCGGCGGGCATCAGTGCCTCTCGCACTGCGTTAAGAAATGGCCGAGCATGCTCGGCAACACAGGCGGCGGCCAGTGTCTGAATTACGTAAGTAATACGTATAAAATACAACGGAAGTTTAACAAGTATCAAAGTAACACTTGAAAATTACTAAGGGTGGCCGAATTTGAATGGGATTCGGCCGTGAGGTAGTATGACGTACGGGTTTTGATGTGTTTTATCGAACTAGACCTATAACTCGATAAAAGGTAATCTCTTCCCAAGACCTATTGAGAATTGATCAAGTTAAAATCTCGAGACGCGTCGAAACAATAACTAAAGTTTGTCGAACTCGTTCAACGTATATTTCGAGAAATACAATGTTTATTACTTTCAAGAAGCTTTTCAATACAACGAGAACTACTATATCTAGTAGTTTCTTACCGTAATAAAGTACAATAAAACGAGAAAACGTAATCTCCTAGCAACACTCCAATCGGCGAAATACTTGATGACAATCTTCCTCAAATCTCATGCTTTGGATCGATTTTGTGGGGAAGGAGAAAATATGGTGAATTTGGTTTTATTAGGTGATGGTGACTTGATGAAAGTCTTAGGTGATGGTGACTTGATGAAAGTCTTTCTCAAGGTATAATATGGCCGATTTTGTGGGGAAGGAGAAAATATTGTGAATTTGGTTTTATTAGGTGATGGTGACTTGATGAAAGTCTTAGGTGATGGTGAATATGGCCGATTTTCAAATAAGGTGGGGAAGGAGGTGATCTTCACTTATCTTGTGAAAGATATGAAGACAAAGGGTCCCTTTCAAGCATGTTTTGGCCGATCTTCATGCTTTTGGACCGATCCGTCGTTGAGTTTTACGTTACTCCGGTTCCGATTAACAACGTAACTCCAATCCGCGTGTTCTTTTCTCCCAAATATAATGATGCATGACCATGCGCATTTGTATCGTCGTGGATGTCGATTTTTATTGGAGCTTCTTCGACTGGAATATTAGATATCGTATCATTCCCTCCTTCTTTGAAAGGAATTGACCTCAATTCAGTAATGCCATCGTCGTCAAAGTAAGGCGAGAGATCACCTACGTTGAAAGTTGCGTGTACTCCGTATTCGCCCGGAAGTTCGACTTTGTATGCGTTGTCGTTCACTTTTTCTACAATTTTGTACGGACCCTCGGCTCTCGGCATCAATTTGTTCTTCCGTTTGCTTGGGAATCTTTCTTTTCTCAAATGTATCCAAACCAAGTCGCCAACATCAAATAATCTCGCTTTTTTATTTTTGTTCGACTTCCGTTTGTAAATTTCATTCACTTCTTTAATCCGTTCCCGTATCTTTTCATGTAACTTCATCATTGATTTGAGTTTTGCTTCGGCGTCTTCGTGAACCAATTCGTTGCTCGGCAAGGGAATCAAGTCCAATGGCAAGTGCGGATTTAATCCGTATACTACTTCAAAAGGTGAATGGGCCGTGGCATAACCGGGTGATCGGTTGTATGCGAATTCCGCATGAGCAAGTTTAACGTCCCAATCCTTCTGTGTTTTATTTACCAACCCTCGCAATAATGCTCCCAAGGTTCGATTAGTTACCTCGGCCGTCCATCGGTTTGTGGGTGATGTGAAGTCTTGAATAGGAGTTTAGTACCCACTTTTCTCCATAAAGTATTCCGTATAACTCGAAATTTGGAATCTCGATCCGACACGATAGTTTTGGAACTCCGTGTAAACGAACTACTTCCTGAAGTACAAGTCCGCCACATTGCTTGCATCATCGGTTTTGTGGCATGCTATAAAGTGAGCCATTTTCGAAAAACGGTCGACGACCACCATGATCGAGTCTTTGCCTCGTTGAGTACGAGGTAAAGCCACAATAAAATCCATCGAGACATCCTCCCACGGTCGTAACGGTACTGGCAACGGCATGTATGTACTCGGCTTGAACGAACTTTTCATCATGTGACAAGTGACGCATTTACTCACGATTGTGCTTACGTCACCATACATCTTTGGCCAAAAGAAATGTTCTTTTAGCACTTCTACAGTCTTGGTCGAGCCGAAGTGACCGGCTAGCCCTCCTCCGTGCGCCTCCCGAACTAGCAATTCCCGAATTGTATGTCTCGGCACACATAATTTATTCCCCTTGAAGAGAAAGTCATCCTGTAACACAAATTCCTCAAATGCGCTGTTTTACAACGGTTAAAAATTTCCCGAAGTCCAAATCGTCATTGTAATGATCTTTCAAAGTCTCGAACCCCAACAAACGAACATCTAGAATTGATGAGGCATACCGTCTCGATAGTGCATCCGCCACTATATTACTCTTCCCGTCTTTGTACTTGGATGAAAAGTGAAAAGATTGTAGAAATTCCACCCATTTTGCATGTCTCGGGCTTAGCTTGCTTTGTCCGTTGATGTATTTCAACGACTCGTGATCCGAATGTAACACGAAATGTTTTGAACGTAAATAGTGACTCCAATGATCGAGTGCTCTTACGATAGCATAGAACTCCTTATCGTAAGTACAATAATTCACTCGGGCGCCACTTAACTTCTCCGAAAAATAGGCGATGGGACGGCCTCTTTGGATAAGCACTGCCCCGATTCCAACTCCGCTAGCGTCGCATTCCACCTCAAACGGTTGTGAAAAATCGGGTAACGTCAAAATCGGCGCTTCACATAATTTTCCCTTTAAATTTTCAAAAGCCTTTTGGGCCGCCTCGTTCCATGCAAAGGTTCCTTTTTTTAGACACTCCGTGATCGGGCTGGAGATGGTGCTAAAGTCTCGTATGAATCGTCGGGAAAAAGAAGCGAGGCCATGAAATGATCGTACCTCCGTGATTGTCTTTGGGGTCGGCCACGACTTGATTGCCGCGATCTTCTCTTGGTCGACCGAAACTCCTTCTTTCGAAACAACATAGCCGAGAAAGACAAGACTCTCGACTAGGAAAGTACACTTCACCCGTTTTCCATAAAGTTTTTGTTCCCTTAGCGTTTCAAATACGTACCGCAAATGTTCGAGATGCTCCTCTACGGATCGACTGTAGATCAAAATGTCATCTAAGTATACGACAACAAACTTTCCCAAGAAAGGTTTGAGAACCTCGTTCATCAACCTCATAAAAGTGCTCGGGGCGTTGGTGAGGCCGAATGGCATCACAACCCATTCGTAAAGTCCATTCTTTGTTTTAAACGCCGTTTTCCATTCGTCTCCCTCTCGCATGCGGATTTGATGGTATCCGCTCCGTAAATCAACTTTGGAAAATATAACCGAGCCATGTAACTCGTCCAACATGTCGTCTAGTCTCGGGATGGGGAACCGATACTTGACGGTGATGTTATTCACGGCTCTACTGTCAATACACATTCGCCATGATCCGTCTTTTTTTGGTACAAGTAGAACTGGAACCGCACACGGACTTAAACTTTCTCGGACATATCCGTGATTCATGAGTTCATCAATTTGACGTTGTAGTTCTTTGGTTTCTTCGGGATTACAACGGTACGCCGCTTTGTTCGGTAATGGAGCTCCCGGTATAAGATCAATCTGGTGTTCAATTCCGCGGATAGGTGGTAATCCTACCGGCAAGTCTTCGGGAAATACGTCCGAGAACTCGTGTAATAGTGCATCTATCTCTTCTTCGTGGTGTGATTTGGTGGCAAGATTTCGGACCTCTTTGATCATCATCAAATAAACACGTTCGCCATCGTCAATGGCGTGTTCGACTTCTTTCTCATTTGCAAACATCGTAAGTTTCGGTCCTTCGACTTTTTTCGAACTCATCGTCCAGATAGCTCGAGGTGACATAGGTTTAAGAACAATTTTTTTACCTTTGTCACGTAACTCATACTCGTTACTCCTCCCTCGATGTAGTACGTCCCGATCAAATAACCAAGGTCTCCCTAATAACACGTGACATGCGTCCATCGGTAGTACATTGCATGTAATATCATCACCATACGAACCCATGGTGAGTCCGACCTTCACTTGTCTAGATACTTTCACTTTGTTTCCATCATCGAGCCAATGGAGTGCATACGGCTTTGGATGGGCCGTGGTGATCAAGCCGAGTTTTGAGACCATCTCGCTCGATGCCACGTTTGTACAACTTCCACCGTCAATGATCAAGCTACACCATTTTTCTCCGACACGACACTTCGTGTGGAAGATTTGGTCTCGTTGTTCTTCGTCACTCGGGGCTGCCTTCGTTTGTAACATGCGAAGGACGAGGTTCGTGTCATAGTTCGGGGCATCGTATGCCTCGCATTCTTCTTCTTCTTCGTCGACTTCTAAGTTAAAAACGTCTCAACTCTTTCTTCTTCGGCTAGTAATTCTTCTCGGGCGGCTATGGCTTCTCGTAACGTCACAATTCTCCGATTTGGACAGGCACTTTGATAGTGTCCAAATCCTTGACATTTGAAACACCGGACTTTAGATAGGCTTGTTTCTTTTGGTGGGATAGGAGTTTTTGGAATGGTAGTAACGGGTTGGCTTGTGGTGACAGTTTTTGGAAACGAGCTAGAACTCGCGCCAAAGTTGGTATTTCCGTATTTAGGTGGGAATTCGGGTTTAGCGAGTTTTGTTTTGTTTTGATTTTCCAACTTTATGCAAAGTCCGCATAAAGTATCAAAGTCGGAATAGGGGTAGAGTTCCACGGAATTAGCAATATTTTTGTTCAAACCTCATAGGAAACGGGACATCTGCAATTCTTCGCTTTCTTCCAGTTCTCCCATCAAGGATAAGTTTTCAAACTCCTCGATGTACTCCTCGACACTTAGCTTTTCTTGCGTGAGGTCAGAAATTTTTCGATACAAGCTTAACTTGTGTGTAGCCGGGACATATCTTTTTCGTAGTTTCCTTTTTAGGGAATCCCACGAACGTATCTTCTCCTTTCCGGCACGAATTCTTTGTGTATTCATTCGCTCAAACCAAAGGGAAGCTCCCTTTCCAAGTTTGAGAATCGCGTACTTGCAATGTACCTCGTCATTGAGATCCTTGAACTCAAACATTCGTTCAATTTTTCTTTCCCACTCCAAATAAACCTCGGGATCGGTGCCGCCTACGAACTCCGGAAGTTCGCTGGTCTTGTATTCATCAGCATGTCGTGGTGCATGCATGGTGTCATGTCCTCGTCGTGCATGGATTCTAGGCTCCGGTAAGCCGCGAAGGACGTCACGTAGTTGTGCTACTTCTTCATCGGTGAAAGCCATCTTCTTGAGTAATGTCGAGAACTGTGAGACAAATGTCTCTGATACCACTTATGATACGAATTACGTAAGTAATACGTATAAAATACAACGTAAGTTGAACAAGTATCAAAGTAACACTCGAAAATTACTAAGGGTGGCCGAATTTGAGTGGGATTCGGCCGTGAGGTAGTATGACGTACGGGTTTTGATGTGTTTTATCGAACTAGACCTATAACTCGATAAAAGGTAATCTCTTCCCAAGACCTATTGAGAATTGATCAAGTTAAAATCTCGAGACGCGTCGAAACAATAACTAAAGTTTGTCGAACTCGTTCAACGTATATTTCAGAGAAATACAATGTTTATTACTTTCAAGATGATTTACAATACAACGAGCACTACTATATATAGTAGTTTCTAACCGTAAGAAAGTACAATAAAACGAGAAAACGTAACTTCCTAGCAACACTCCAATCGGCCGAAATACTTGATGACAATCTTCCTCAAATCTCATGCTTTGGATCGATTTTGTGGGGAAGGAGAAAATATGGTGACTTTGGTTTTATTAGGTGATGGTGACTTGATGAAAGTCTTAGGTGATGGTGACTTGATGAAAGTCTTTCTCAAGGTATAATATGGCCGATTTTGTGGGGAAGGAGAAAATATTGTGAATTTGGTTTTATTAGGTGATGGTGACTTGATGAAAGTCTTAGGTGATGGTGAATATGGCCGATTTTCAAATAAGGTGGGGAAGGAGGTGATCTTCACTTATCTTGTGAAAGATATGAAGACAAAGGGTCCCTTTCAAGCATGTTTTGGCGATCTTCATGCTTTTGGACCGATCCGTCGTTGAGTTTTACGTTACTCGGTTCGATTAACAACGTAACTCCAATCCGCGTGTTCTTTTCTCTCAAATATAATGATGCATGACCATGCGCATTTGTATCGTCGTGGATGTCGATTTTTATTGGAGCTTCTTCGACTGGAATATTAGATATCGTATCACGAGGCGTCTTTGCCCGGCTGCACCGGCCGGCACCCGTTCTTCGTTTTTCGGCCCGTTTCCAAAAACGTGATGCTACAACGAATAATTTAAAATCTACGATTATTGCAAACATGATTCTAAATCATAATCATCATCCAAAATCATTCAAAATGCACAAATAATCGTATATACGGAAACACTGGCCTCTCTCTGATACCACTGTTGGGATTCCGAAAAAAAACGAAATACGCAGCGGAAATAAATACGAATCCCAAACAGGATCGATCAAGTAACGTATATACGAAAAAATAAATACAAAGATGATCACGATCCCGTCCCGAACACGAAATCCCTTCGTTCCAAGCACCGAAACTTCGAAGCCTCTACTTCACACGCATCGGAAGTTGCCCGGAAAATTCGACGTAACTTCGTTCTCCAAGAACACGGCAAGGAAGTTACCGTAGGAATTTTCTCTCTATTTTTTCTTGAATTTCTTTAACCTCTAAGATGAAAATTGAAAAAAAAAAAATTCTCTCCCTTCCTCACAAAGAAAACTCTCGGCAGGAAACCTTAGAGCAGAAGATCAGTTTTTATTTGTGTGTGTGTGTGTGTGTGTTGTCACAAGTCCACTTTTGAGTTGATGTGTTGATGATTATATATATACAAAAACAACTCACATGTAGATATAATAAAATCATCAAGCATCTTAACACATGAAGACTTAATCAAGACAACCACAACACACATGCAAGTAATAATACCATGCGAGGTAGGGAAGGGGCGGCCCATTTAGGAAGTTTCCTAGAAACGATCCGAGCCACTCGGCTCGTGTATCGGACGTTCGTCAAACGACTCCGTTTAATCACCAATGTATTTATATTAATTAATTAATCTAATTAATTAATAATATCAAATACAAATATATTTCTATAAGAAATATAATGTATGAATTAAATTAATTACCCGGTAACTTAATTTTAATTCATAAGACCGCTATTTTGATTTATCTAATAAATCATAATTAGATATCCAATATCTAATATTAATAGAGAGATAATAAATTCACATTTATCCGTCAACGCTCCTGATGCGCGACACCATAGGTCCGTCTCAGCCGGCATTGGGAGGAACCAATGAGTGCGGGCAGCACTTAGCCAGCCTAGCGGGCCGCTGTAACCCCGGCGAGAGAACGAATGAAGGGATCATTCCAGAACCATTATGTCGTGAATACTATATACGTATAGACCCTTTATCAGATGTCCCGGTCAAGTCTTCGGGTCACGGTAAAGTCAAACCCTACTATTGACTAGACTCTATACATGTGTTAATGCAAATCAAGACCGACTGATTAATAGTGTATCTAATACGACTATATCAGAATGCTTTGGCCAAAGACTCGTGATCTTATTTGCCGTTAACCGTATAGGACATACGCCTGCTCACTAACAGGAGATAGAATCCTTTCTTGGCGTACAGTAAAGACTGCTACCTACCCATATAGTTTGCACTTCGAGGTCGACTCAGCAATTAAGCAAATGAGTCTAACTACTCTAATGACAAACTAAACGTCACACACACATCTTCTACTGAACCCTCAAGTCAAAGGTCCACGTATACTATCACAACCTTTCGATTCGACATCGACTCTCCGAGAGTGAATACCGTGTGACTGAATCGAGTATGAGTCGTGTTTGAGTATACTAGTCCCACAAATATACTTTATAACTATGCTATCAAGACGTGCACACGTCCTGGCATCAGTTATACAAGTCTTATTAAAACTTAATGCCCATTTAAGTTTATTGACTTGCGAACGATTTACGTAAATAAACTTTAAACACTTCCAGTGCATTTTCTCTTATCCCATAACGAGAATGGAATGTTCAGTTTATTTACATGGACATCACTTCAATATTTACCAAGTCAAGAATGCAATTGAAATACAATTAACAGTGAATGAATCGAATTGCCTTTTTATTATTTATTATTCCATAATTACAAGTACAATACCCATACTCTCTCATCCCCTGAGTGGCATTCGAGGGCATATTCCTAACAGTGGCCAGGATGCAACAAGTGATTGATCCGACCGTAAGCACCAAAGATAATCTACGGTGGCACATGGCATGCGATCATGTGGCCAGGATGCAACAAGCGATTGATCCAACCGTGAGATGTGTGTGATTTGTTTCGCTAGCCAGCTCGGGAGGGTCCTTCGAGGCCTCGAGTGGGATTTGTGGCTTCGTCCCGGTCCTAGGCGATGCGCGTGCGCGATTATGTTTTGTTGATTTTTATGTCCGTCGAGGACACGTGATGTTGGGCTCTGGCCCTGTGAATTGTTGTCTGTTTTCTATTTGCAAAAACAAAACATTTGGGCTGTGACCCCTGTTGATTTTGGAAAGATAAGGATTCGGCAATCCTAAATTGTTTTCTATTAAAACTCCCGATGGCATTTCGAACTGTTTTCTAAATTGTTTCCCTTGCTTTGTGATCTTTCGGTTTTGGAATGTTTTACCTAAACTCATGCCCTGGGAAGTACTTTTCGCTACGTTTGGATCTTTGAGGATTCCTGGTTATTGTTATTCGTGGAATGTGAATTGTATGGCTCGTATTTTGCACTTTGTTCTTGCACTAGCAAAACAGTGGAGTTTTGCTAACCCCCGAGTATTCGGGGGGTGGATGTCTGTTTTTGCATTCAGGTTTGGGAGCATAACACAGGGTTGGCACGAAGGATGATGAAAGATGAACGATACTAATCACACGAGGATCCGTATGAGGTTATTGGTTTAATTATAGTTTATTTTCTACTGCAGTATTCTTTCCCGTTGTACGAGAGTGTGTTGTATTCGATCCCTGCATGGGCATGCAATGAGTTTGAGTTGTATGTATTTATTGAAGGACCAAATCGGTCTACTGAGTCATTTTATCCTTGAAGTCATTGTTGAGTTGTTCGACGTTGTTACTAGCCTGGTAGATCCTTAAGGAAAGGTTCTACGACGTGTAATTTCCCTGAGCGGATTGGGGGTGTTACATCCTCGACCATACTCCAACATACTTAGGCGAGAAAATAGATACGAGACACGGAGTTACCTTGATAGTCGGAATTGAAGTAACTTAAACAAAAGGCAACTTGCATCTTGGGGGGAAGAGGTCCAAGTGGTAAAGGCAAAACAATAAAAGAATTTTCAGCATTTTCTTTATTAGAAAAGCAGCGGGATTCTCGGCAGCATGCTTTGTGAAAGGCGGCTATCACCTTGGAGACAAAGCCCAGCTTTTAC
Source organism: Orobanche coerulescens (assembly GCA_033398695.1). Classification (NCBI taxonomy): domain Eukaryota; kingdom Viridiplantae; phylum Streptophyta; class Magnoliopsida; order Lamiales; family Orobanchaceae; genus Orobanche; species Orobanche coerulescens. The sequence goes on along the minus strand of JAWKAU010000178.1, from coordinate 245,126 downwards.
GGGTCAACTTAACTATGGGACCATACGGAGATGATGTGTTATGTGACGTACTCCCGATGGACGCATGCCACGTACTTTTGGGACGACATTGGCTATTTGATAGAGATGTTTTACCTCTAAAGATCCCCTTAGCATCACCATCCAAGCGAGAATTCGCATCATAAGTGGCATCGGAGCCCAAGTTCTTGATCTTTGGTATTATAGATCTCAACGATGCTGATTTCTTGGCAAAACTTCGCGACGCATTGTGTGACGTACCAGAACAACGCGACCAGCATTGGCAACCTAGGCGTGGTGACTATGAATGACCCTTACACCATTTCGAAGAGTTCAAGGTGAACGAGCTTCTGGAGTTCGTTGGCAGAACAGACCCTGAAGTCTACTTGGAATGGGAACGTAAAATTGACTGTTTGTTCGAGTTTAAAGACCTCGACGATGAGAAACGGTGCAAGTATGCCATTCTCAAGTTGGGGAAAGGCGCTTCGCTTTGGTACGAAGGAGTAAAAATGCGGAGAACCCGTGCGGGGAAAGATAAGATCCGTTCGTGGGATTCGTTAAAAAGAAAACTTCGCAAAAGATATGTACCAACATCACATCGGTTGTCCTTGTACAGGAAGATTGCAGATCTCATGCAAGGAAAGTTGAATGTCAGTGAATACATTGAGTAGTTTGAGAATCTGACCTTAATGGGAGAAATAGAGGAGAATGAGGAGCAGAAGATGTCGCGATTCTTACGTGGCTTGAACCGAAGTATAGCTAACTCAGTGGAACTGTATCCATACAAGGACTTTGATACATTATGTGGGCTATGTGTGAAGTTGGAAGCTCAAAACAGGATGAAGTTGTATAAACCCGAGTTTCCATTCAAGTTTGGAAACCCAAGTGTCGGTTCTAGTTCAACTACTAAGGCAACTGTACCGACTCCGGTTCCTGTTGCGATTCTTAAGGCCCCCTACGTACCGAAGGAGACGAGTTTGGCTAAAGTAAGATATTTCAAATGTCAAGGGTTCGTACATTATCAAAATACTTGTCCGAACAAACGAGTGGTAACACTATGAGAAGCTGTCACGATCCGAGACGAGTTGTTAGTCGAGGACGAAAAGGAGAGACTGGGTGACGTATTTGATTTCAGCATGGAAGACAAAGAAGGAGAAGATTGTGAGACTTACGATGCTCCACACTACGACACGCATTTAGTTCTGCGTACTCTACAATCCAAAGCTGTTTCGAATGATTCGGAACAGCGGGATCAAATATTTCACACAAAGTGTCAAATCGGAAACAAATGGTGTAGTTTGATCGTTGATGGAGGGAGTTGCACCAACGTAGCTTCCAGCGAGATGGTGACTAAACTCGGGCTGACCACTACAGTTCACCCGAAACCTTACACTTTGCATTGGCTTGATGATGGGAGCAAAATAAGGGTGACTAAACAAGTGAGGTGATACGGAATTGACTAGTCCGAATAAAGAAAACGAAGCAAGGATCGACGTAAATGGCCTTACAACGCGTCATGCACATACGGCGGCATTTTTAGGCGAGAAAACGGACAGAAGACGTAAAAGGACCAAGCTACCAAGCTCGACCGTGTCCGACCTGCTGGAAAATGTCCAGTCTGTCGGAAAATGTCGAGCCTGCCGGAAAATATCGCAACCTGCCGGAAAATGCCGAGCACCGCTGCATTTCGTCCCGGAAATGCCAAAGTCATCTTGGCCGAACCCGATCAGAAATCGGACACGGCACATGCCGAGATGTGCCGGATAAGCCAAACTGACTGCCCAGACGCCCGACCGTGTTCCTGGACACGGTCGAGTCAATGCCGAACGTCCTTGTCGCGCCGCGCGGTCGAGTCGCTGTCGGACGTCCTTGTCGCGCCGCGCGGTCGAGTCGCTGTCGGACGTCCTTGTCACGCCGCGACCATGTTAAGCGGATGATACGAAATTGACTAGTCATGATCCGAAATTTACTAGTCCGAGTGAAAAAAGGAGAAAAACGGACAAAATTACCAATTCCCGCGCGTATGACTACTTCGTAGCAGTTTTGGTATTTTAATCATAACTCTCTCATACGAAGTCCGATTTAGGTGATTCAAGCGGCCATGGAAAGATAAAAGAAAGATCTATAAATCATGTGAAACGGTCCAAGGTCCAGTTATGCTTCCATCAAGCCACACGAACCGTTCAAATGTGCAGTGATTTTTATGGCCGAAAATTGATGAAGATTTGTGAAAATTGTGGTCCAATTATAATGATGCGGAAACGACTATTCCGAATAATGATACGACTCGGAATAATTTAGATGTGTCGACATGCTTACGTAGTATGCACCATGCAACTAAAGTCATGAGGATTTTCGGCCGATTCCTTTGAGATATTGGTGAAGATTTTCATCACATTTTTCTCATGTCAAAGTCTTCATATCTTCATGTTCAAATATCATGAAAGATCCTCCACCCTTGACCTCACAATCAATTCGGCCGAACACTCCCCACAACATCTTGAAGATTTTCTTCACATTTCCTATCAAGAAGATTTCATCCACTTTTTATTCCTTTGACCGATTTGGTGAGATTTGGGGAAGATTTTCTATCACATTTTTTATATCAAAATCTTGATACCATGGGACCAAGATCAAGATCATGAAAGATCTCCTCCATCTCTCCTTATTCTTCGGCCGAACCCCCCTTGTGCTTCTTTTTTTTATTATTCATCTCAAAGTCTTGTCCAAGATGATGCCCAACATCATGAAGATCTCCTCCCTCCCTTGTCCCCTCTTGACCACACGGCCGAACTCCCCCTCATGAAATGTGTGTTTTATTTTTGTTTATTTTCTTAGTCAAATTAATAGTTTATTAGATATGTTATGTATTTGTTATATTGTGATCTTTTGTTTTCAAGTATGTGTAATGTCTATTTAATGGCCATTTTCGGCATGTAAAAAGGGGAGAGATTGAATGAAAAATTAATACGTTTGTATTACTTGTTGGACGAGTTCCTACGAAACCTTGATTATTATTCGACGCGTTTTCGAGTATTAATCCGATTGATTCTCAATAGGTCTTGGGAAGAAATCACTTTATCGAGTTATAGGTCTAATTCGATAAAAACCTTGTACTTATTTTTATTCGGCCGAATTGCCCTACTTTCGGACGATTTTTACGTTGTATTCCATACATCAAATAATTATTCGTACACAAAATACACAAAATACACTTCCGTTGCGTCGCATGCGAATTACGTTTACATGCGAACGTAAATTCGTATCATAAGTGGTATCGGAGCCCAAGGTCATCTCCTTGGGCGATCAACTATATTCACCGAATTTTTTTTGTTGAAGTATTTAGTCACCTTCTTGGGTTGTTCTTCACGGTTAGAAGAATTTTCGCATAACATTGGCAGATTAGCGTAGTCGGAAGAAAACAAAGTTTCCCGTGGATTCGACCGTTGGATCATCACGAAATTTTGACAAAGGTAAGCCAACTCATTGAACTACAGTCTGAACGGTGGAGATCAGATTCTTTGATCATCTTCTTGGTTCATTCTTCACGGATTTCTTGGAAAATTTTCTGTCCGATTTCTTGTCAAGAACTATCTCTTGATTCTTGTTATGGATTTCTCCGAGCTCGATTTCTTGATGAAACTCCGTGACGCACTAAACGGCTTACCGGAGCAACGTATGCAAGAAAGATGCAGAGACGATGCCAACGATATTGATTTCTTGGCCAAATTCCGCAGCATACCGGAATTTCACGGAGATAGTAATCCAGATGCGTGCATAGATTGGCTTCATGTTTGTGAGGAGCACTCGGACTTCAAGGCTGCCCCGATCAACCGCCGCGTTTCGTTGGTGGCAAGGCGCCTCCGCGGTAGCGCCGCCGTCTGGTGGCAAAAACTGAAACAGTCCCGTTCACAACAACGTAAGCCTAAAATCCAAGATTGGCTTAAATTCAAAAAATATTTCAATCGAAGGTTCAAATCCCCATCTTACCACCAATCCTTCGACGCCCCACCACCGGCATTCGATCTAAGGTCTTCCTCCATCAAGGAATTCCCAGCAGAATCTTTTTTCGATGAAGACAATGTCCCTACGGTAATTTTCAATGAAGTAAACGAGACAGAGTTTTCAACGGAGCAATTCAACGAAGAAGATGAGTTGAGCCGTGTCTCCCTAGTCGACGAACCTGAATCTTGCTACTTTGATCATGGGCCAGTTGGTTGTGTTGGCCAAATTGACCAAAACGGACCAAATTATTTTAATGGTGAGGAGCCTTTTTGTGTCATGGAAATTGGGTCGGATTATGAAGGGCCACCGGTATTTGATGCAGAACCAGTTGACGAAGAGGAGTCCGTAATTGATCATGTGTTTCCCATTCTTGATGGTGAATTAGACGTGAAATCAATAATACTTCCCATTTTTGATGTTGTGCCCGACGACGATCCATATCTCGATGAAAGTTGTTTTGAAGACTTTTGTCCAATTTATGAGGCAGACTCCAATGAGGCGTTTCCAGTTTATGATACGGAGCACGAGGATGTTATGATTCCGGAACATCTATATCCCGAGCCTTACCAAGTGTTTGACATGAAAGACGACGACGAAGCGTTTTTCCCAGGGCTTGAAGTGGCATCCGATGAAGGGCGACCTATTATTACTGTCGTGCTTCCCATTTCAGATGTCCGGTTATATGATGATTCATATCGTGATATCGGTATTACTTCGCAGAATAATTATTATTATTTCATTAATAATGATAGTTATTTGTTTGGTGATTCCCTGAGATCCCTTATTACCTACCATCTCAAGATTTTGGGCCATATACGCACTGCGGATATTTTTGAAAATCAAGTACGTAGAGGTTTTAGCTATTTCATCTGGAAACGACGGGAGTTCGGAATTGAGGACAATTCCCTTTAAAGGGGGAGGGAATGATACGAAATTGACTAGTCATGATCCGAAATTTACTAGTCCGAGTGAAAAAAGGAGAAAAGCGGACAAAATTACCAATTCCCGCGCGTATGACTACTTCGTAGCAGTTTTGGTATTTTAATCATAACTCTCTCATACGAAGTCCGATTTAGGTGATTCAAGCGGCCATGGAAAGATAAAAGAAAGATCTATAAATCATGTGAAACGGTCCAAGGTCCAATTATGCTTCCATCAAGCCACACGAACCGTTCAAATGTGCAGTGATTTTTATGGCCGAAAATTGATGAAGATTTGTGAAAATTGTGGTCCAATTATAATGATGCGGAAACGACTATTCCGAATAATGATACGACTGTGTATAATTTAGATGTGTCGACATGCTTACGTAGTATGCACCATGCAACTAAAGTCATGAGGATTTTCGGCCGATTCCTTTGAGATATTGGTGAAGATTTTCATCACATTTTTCTCATGTCAAAGTCTTCATATCTTCATGTTCAAATATCATGAAAGATCCTCCACCCTTGACCTCACAATCAATTCGGCCGAACACTCCCCACAACATCTTGAAGATTTTCTTCACATTTCCTATCAAGAAGATTTCATCCACTTTTTATTCCTTTGACCGATTTGGTGAGATTTGGGGAAGATTTTCTATCACATTTTTTATATCAAAATCTTGATACCATGGGACCAAGATCAAGATCATGAAAGATCTCCTCCATCTCTCCTTATTCTTCGGCCGAACCCCCCTTGTGCTTCTTTTTTTTATTATTCATCTCAAAGTCTTGTCCAAGATGATGCCCAACATCATGAAGATCTCCTCCCTCCCTTGTCCCCTCTTGACCACACGGCCGAACTCCCCCTCATGAAATGTGTGTTTTATTTTTGTTTATTTTCTTAGTCAAATTAATAGTTTATTAGATATGTTATGTATTTGTTATATTGTGATCTTTTGTTTTCAAGTATGTGTAATGTCTATTTAATGGCCATTTTCGGCATGTAAAAAGGGGAGAGATTGAATGAAAAATTAATACGTTTGTATTACTTGTTGGACGAGTTCCTACGAAACCTTGATTATTATTCGACGCGTTTTCGAATATTAATCCGATTGATTCTCAATAGGTCTTGGGAAGAAATCACTTTATCGAGTTATAGGTCTAATTCGATAAAAACCTTGTACTTATTTTTATTCGGCCGAATTGCCCTACTTTCGGACGATTTTTACGTTGTATTCCATACATCAAATAATTATTCGTACACAAAATACACAAAATACACTTCCGTTGCGTCGCATGCGAATTACGTTTACATGCGAACGTAAATTCGTATCAGCGGACACGGTCGAGTCACTGCCGGCCCTTGTCGCGCCGCGACCGTGTCACCTGACACGGCCCGTGTCCTGCCGTCAGATTTCTCTTTTTTTAGCATTTCTTTTTGTGTGTTTGTCTTTTCTTTGCTTTTCACTCATTTTAGGGATTGTGTTTCCCCTAAAATTATGATTGTTGTTCCTTTTGTATTTTATTGTTAATTTGTTTTGATTATTCAAAGATTTTATAAATCTTTGAAATGTTTTCTTTTATTATGGGAAGACATGAAGTCTTCTATATATAGTCTTGGGTAAGCATTGTAAGATGAGTTGTATGTTGAAGAAATAAGAATAAACCTTGTGTTTTTCTTGATGAATGCCGTTCATCAAAACTTGATTTTTATTCGACACGTTTTCGAGTATTAATCCGATTAATTCTCAATAGGTCTTGAGGAGAAATCACCTTATCAAACTATAAGTCTAGTTAGATAATCACATTCATATTGTACTTGTTTACGGAAGCCGAATTGCCCTACTTTCGGTTATTTCTTACGAGTGTTACACATATTCGAGTGTTGTGAGGATCAACAATATTTCCGCTGTGTTACATACGAGTTTACATCCATTTTTATACGTAATTCGTATCATAAGTGGTATCGGAGCCCAAGGTCATCTCCTTGGGCGATTTATTCAACGATTGCTTGTCGTAGAAAATATCTCTTGATTCTTGTCATCGGAAACCACACCTGAATTTCTTAATTCAGTTAAGGTTCTTGATCTTTCAACAAAATGGAGTTCAACGATATTTATCTCTTGGCGATATTACGCGACGCATTACACAACATACCAGAGTTCATGGGACATTCCGATCCAGAAGCAGGTGTTGATTGGATCCACATTTGTGAGGAGTTTTTCAACCACAATTCAATTCCAGTAGACTGCCGAGTCTCGTTGGCGACAAAATGCCTTCGTGGTCGCGCCTCGACCTGGTGGCCGAAATTGAAAACCAGCCGTTTACACCAAAGTAAACCCAAACTAAGAGACTGGAGCAAATTCATAAAACACTTTACTCGGAAATTCATCCCCACAAATTCTCACCGCCATGATCCACCAATGGCACCACACCAGAAATTGCAGAAGTTCATCGCCACCCCGCCATCGACCTTCGATCTAAGGTTTTTCCACATCAGTGAGCGGCACAATGACGAATTTCCAGCAGAACCTTTTTCCTATGAAGACGATACCCCTACTACCGTTTTTAATGAAGTAGATGAGACAAAGGTTTCAAATACAACGAAGAAGACGATTTGGAAGATGATTTGGTTAGTGTTTCCCTAATTGACAAACTTGGATCTTGCTATTATGAGCATGAGCCAATTAATTGCGTTGGCCAAATTGACCAAAACGGAATTGATGAGCAAAGTGAATTATGGTCAGATGAGTATTTAACACAAGTCGAGCCATTTAAGACTGTGGAAGATAAAATTGAGCTTGGTACTAAAATTGGCCGGTTCGAAGAAAACGACAATTTTGAGCCTAATTTTTATAACGACTCGATTTCTTGTGATGGGCTTATTGTCTTGGATGATTACCAAATTGAGGTTAGTAAATTATTTTGTGATGGGCCATTATTGAGGGAACCCAATAATTTTGAAACGGAGAGTTGGTCAGAGTGTGACGGACCGCCAACATTTGATGATGAACCAGTTGATGAAGAGGAATCCGTAATAAATCCTTTGATTCCCATTCTTGATGGTAAACCCGATGTGGAATTATTAGTGTTTCCAATTCTGGATGGTGAACCCGACGTGGAATTATCAGTGTTTCCAATTCTGGATGGTGAACCCAACGTGAAATTATCCGTACTTTCCATATCAGATGTCCACTCATGTCATGATATCAGTATTACCTGGTGGAGTAATTATTATTATTTTATTAATAATGATAGTTATTTTATTGATGATTCTCGAGGACCCCCTACTACCTATCGTCTCAAGATTTTGGGCCATATACGCACTGCGGATATTTTCGAGATCAAGTACTTAGAGGCTTTAGTTAAATATCTTGAAGGGAGTTCGGAATTGAGGACAATTCCCTTTAAAGGGGGAGGGAATGATACGGAATTGACTAGTCCGAATAAAGAAAACGAAGCAAGGATCGACGTAAATGGCCTTACAACGCGTCATGCACGTATGGCGACATTTTTAGGCGAGAAAACAGACACAAGACGTAAAAGGATCAAGCTATCGAGCTCGACCGTGTCCGACCTGCCGGAAAATGTCCAACCTGCCGGAAAATGTCGAGCCTGCTGGAAAATATCGCAACCTGCTGGAAAATGCCGAGCACTGCCGACCGAACTCGGCCGTGTCGTCCGACACGGTCCGTGCCGTACTCGTCCAGAAATGCCAAATTCACTGTCGGCCGAACCCGACCATGTCGTCCAACACGGCCCGTGCCGAGATGTGCCGGATAAGCCAAACTGACTGCCCAAACGCCCGACTGTGTTCCTGGACACGGTCGAGTCAATGCCGAACGTCCTTGTCGCGCCGCGCGGTCGAGTCGTTGTCGGACGTCCTTGTCGCGCCGCGCGGTCGAGTCGCTGTCGGATGTCCTTGTCACGCCGCGACCGTGTCAAGCGGACACGGTCGAGTCACTGCCGGCCCTTGTCGCGCTGTGTCCGTGTCTCCAGACACGACCCGTGTCCTGCCGACAGATTTCTCTTTTTTTAGCTTTTCTTTTTGTGTGTTTGTCTTTTCTTTGCTTGTCACTCATTTTAGGGATTGTGTTTCCCCTAAAATTATGATTGTTGTTCCTTTTGTATTTTATTGTTGATTTGTTTTGATTATTCAAAGATTTTATAAATCTTTGAATTATTTTCTCTTATTATGGGAAGACTTGAAGTCTCCTATATATAGTCTTGGGTAAGCATTGTAAGATGAGTTGTATGTTGAAGAAATAAGAATAAACCTTGTGTTTTTCTTGATGAATGCCTTTCATCGAAACTTAATTTTTATTCGACGCGTTTTTGAGTATTAATCCGATTAATTCTCAATAGGTCTTGAAGAGAAATCACCTTATCAAACTATAGGTCTAGTTTAATAATCACATTCATATTGTTCTTGTTTACGTAAGTCGAATTGCCCTACTTTCGGTTATTTCTTACGAGTGTTACACATATTCGAGTGTTGTGAGGATCAACAATATTTCCGCTGCGTTACATACGAGTTTACGTCCATTTTTATACGTAATTCGTATCATGAGGATTGGACTAACCATGGGTTCATATGAAAACAACGTATTATGTGATGTACTCCCGATGGATGCATGCCATGTACTGTTGGGAAGACCATGGATATTTGATAGGGACGTTTTACACCGAGGAAGAAGCAATGAGTACGAGTTACGGGATAAGGGCAAAAAGATTGTGCTTAAACCAATGTCACTTCAAGCTATTCACTCTGTGAGTTCTAGTCGGAGTGAAAAACCAAAACTAGCCATGTTTGCTAGCGAACGAGATGTGAAACATGCTATTAATGATGGCAAGTGCGTGTACTTGTTGATTCTGAAGGAGACACGGAATGGTAACATGGTTGTGCGGAACGACGAAAGTATGGGTGCCTTATTGCACGAATTTGCGGATGTTTTCCCCAAAGAATTACCGTCGGGTTTACCACCTATTCGTGGGATTGAACATCAGATCAACCTCATACCGAGTACGTCGCTCCCTAACAAAGCTGCCTATAGATGTAATCCCGAGGAGACGAAGGAATTACAAAACCAAATCGAAGAACTAATGAATCATGGGTATGTTCGAGAAAGCCTAAGTCCTTGCGCGGTTCCGGTATTACTGGTTCCTAAGAAAGACGGATCTTGGCGAATGTGTATTGACAGTCGAGCTGTGAACAATATAACCATCAAGTATCGATTTTCGATCCCGAGGCTTGATGACATGTTGGACGAATTACATGGATCTGTAATCTTTTCAAAGGTTGACTTACGAAGTGTTTATCACCAAATCTAGATGCGAGAAGGGGATGAGTGGAAGACGGCCTTCAAAACTAAACACAGGCTGTATGAATAGACCGTTATGCCGTTCGGCCTTATAAATGCGCCGAGTACTTTCATGCGCTTGATGAATGAGGTACTTAAGCCATTTTTCGGGAAATTTGTGGTTGTATACTTAGATGATATTTTGATTTATAGCCGATCGTTGCAAGAACATTTCGAACACTTGAGATGAGTCTTCGAAACCCTTAGGGAACAAAGGCTGTATGGAAAAAAGGAGAAGTGCTCATTTTTGGTCGAGAGTATAGTCTTTCTTGGCTATGTTGTTTCAAAGGATGGAGTGTCGGTCGATCAAGCAAAGATCGAAGCAATCAAGTCCTAGCCAGTACCCACTTCAGTGATGGAAGTTAGATCGTTCCACGGACTGGCTTCATTTTACCGAAGATTCATTCAAGATTTCAGTACCATTGCAAGCCCAATAATCGAATGTTTGAAGAAGGGCACATTTAATTGGAGCCGGGCTGCTCAGGAGTCGTTCGCAAATTTGAAGTCAAAGTTGTGCGAAGCACCAATCTTAGCATTACCCGATTTTTCGCAACCATTCGAGGTAGAATGTGATGCTAGTGGAGTTGGCATTGGGGTGGTTCTTATTCAAGGAAAGCGGGCTAGTGCTTATTTTTCAGAAAAGTTAAACGGTGCTCGTCTCAATTATTGTACGTATGACAAGGAGTTTTATGCTATTGTGAGGGCTCTAGATCACTGGAGTCACTATCTTCGGCCGAAGCACTTCATCATACATTCGGACCATGAATCCTTGAAGTATATTAACGGACAGCACAAGTTAAGTCCCAGGCATGCGAAGTGGGTGGAATTCTTACAATCATTTCACTTCTCATCAAAGTATAAGGATGGCAAGAGCAATATTGTAGCAGATGCATTGTCTAGGCGTTATGCCTTACTCTATACTCTTGATGTTCGTTTGCTTGGATTCGAGACAGTGAAGGAGTATTACGACGGTGATGCGGATTTTGGCGAGACCTTTGCCCTTTGCAAATCTGGGCCGATGGGAGAATTTTCGATACAGGAGGGCTTCCTTTTTAAGGGAAATCGTCTTTGCCTACCCAGGCACACGATTCGAGAATTGCTGGTTCGAGAGGCTCACGGAGGGGGTTTGGCTGGCCACTTCGATTCGGCCAAGACATTGGATGTGCTTAAAGAACATTTTTATTGGCTAAGGATGCAGTGGGATGTCCATAATATAATCAGTAAGTGTGTGACATGCCATATTCCGAAGAGTTCGTTCAAACCAGGAATATACACACCTTTACCGATTCTGGAGAGGCCATGGGAAGATGTCTCAATGGATTTCATTGTGGTTTTGCCTCGAACCCAACGAGGTAAGGATGCGATTATGGTGCTTGTCGATCGTTTTTCAAAAATGGCTCATTTTGTTCCTTGTCACTGTAACACCCTAAACTAGGCGGATATTACAGTGCCGTAGATCCCCAACTGGGACCCACCAGGCAAATGAAAATGAATGAATTACACAGGATAAATGTAGTACCGAACTACATTACAACAATAATTACTCCGATGAGGAGTTTAGTTACAACACACCAGATAATATCAATACTAGTGTATTTTATATGAAGATAAAATACACAACACTGAATGAAACGGAGTATTCAAATGAAAGTCTGCAGCGGAAAATAAAGGACAATAACATGAATAACTGAAAGATCGGGGGCCCCTACTAGTATCACTGGGACTCCTCGACGTCAGCGTGTTCTCCCCGTACTTTTGCCTTGCTAAGACCTGAAAAACAAAATCCCCAAACGGGGTCAGTTACAAAGAACAACAATCCTCAAGGGTTGAAAATACACAATCATGATTATATCTGAAGTTATGAAATATCATGTCGAAACATACGCAATCAAACATGCTATATGAATCAACTAACAGTACGGTTCAAAGGGTGGTGCCACACTACGCCCGGGATGGAAATGTGTCCGTGCACAAGCCACCAACGAGTATCAATCGAATACACGCGTGGTCTTGTGCCTAATCAGTCTCACGAAGCAATCGACTCGTGTGCACAGTCCAATGTGAGGCCAACAACCAACACACGACATAAATGTGCCCGACATGAAAATCCTACACATACCAACCGGCACGCCAGTATGACCCGGAATGCCACAATATAACAAAAGTGACATCGGAACGAATAATGACTCACCGAGATAGAATGATAGTGAAATGAATGATAGCTCAACGAAAAGATTGGAACCGTCGTTCCTTATGACTGAAGTGATTAATTGACAATAACAAGTTTTAATACGGTTAATACAATAATGAATGAGTTATGATTATGAATGAACAACAACAAAAGGGATGAATATCCTTTTAACCGAGTAAGAATTAACTTACACAACACCGGTGACAATTATCCTTCCACGAACGACGTCCTAATAGAGATATCGATCGCTCGAACAATCTTGAATTATACAATATCCAACAACCCGTTCAATATACGAATCAAACACGAATATAACGAACTCAAAACGTCGATACGATTAAACTAAATTCATTGGGGCATTATATCGAATACGTTGTGGCCAAACTCCGATTGTTTACAATCAAATCTCAATAAGCCACCATCAAATCCCCCAAGAAGTTTTTCAAACCAACAAACATCTTCCAAAAGATCAATAATCCAAAATGAATATCCGAAAACGTGATTATAATGACAATTAATCGAAAACCCCCAATTTCAACTCGATTTTCAAAGTGTTCTTGAATAATCCCTCAATAATCCAATGAATCCTTATACCAACTCATAATCATATACATATCCCTTCATATAACATGATTATAATGTCCAAAACATCATATCTCAACATAGAATCGAAATCCAAGGTGTTGAAGAAATTACCTCTTGAAGATCCAACCACTTCGATCCGAAGAACACGAGTTTAATCGAGTATCCAAGCTTCCCAAACGATTGAAGGTGATGAAAAATACACACTCAAATGATAATTGATGAAGAAATCTCTCCCTCAAGACCCTCTCTCGCGTATGAAGGTGAAAGAATGAAGAAATGAGCTGAAATGCTCAAAAAAAACGAAATTATAGGGGTTGACTGGTCTGTCGGACACGGCCCGTGCCGATCGGCACGGCCGCGGCGCGCACTGGCCGGCAGGGACTCGACCGTGTCCTGCTTGGCACGGTCGTGGTGCGAAGAGGCCCTCCGATAGTGACCTGCCCGACAGTGACTCGGTATGACTCGACCGTGTCCTGGAACACGGTCGGGCGTCTGGGCAGTCGGTTCTGGCTTATCCGGAAGAGTTTGACTCGGCCGTGCCAGACGACACGGTCGAGTCCTGTGGGCAGAGACTTCGGCATTTCCGGACGAGTACAGCACGGGCCGTGTCGGACGACACGGCCGAGTTCGGCAGCGATGATCGGCCAATAACTGAAAAATGAGCGGGTGAGCTAAAATGACCATAACTCTCTCGTCCGGACTCCGATTGACTCACCGTTTGAACCATTGGAAAGCTAACTCGATGCTCTATAATATTGCAAAGATTCAGAATTTTTGGAGTTACCAAAAAAATTAATGGTGATCTAACAATGTCGAACTCATATGCGGAAAGTTGAAACAATGGACAATAACGATACACAACTCGAAGTCTTTCCGAACGGTGAACACGGGTGAATGAACATGATTGATGAATGATTATAAATGAGTGAAAATCCACTGAGTGACAATCACCGAATGAAATTACTGAATGATAATGACTGAATTACAACCGGGTATTACATACACCCCCCCTTAAAAGAGTTTCGTCCCCGAAACTAAGGGTCAAACAACTCGGGATAACTCTCCCGCATACTATCCTCGGTTTCCCAAGTAGCCTCTTCGACTCCGTGTCTAGACCACTGAATCTTGATCAAAGGAATCGACTTATTTCTCAACTGTTTGATTCGCCGCTCTAAGACTCGTACAGGACGCTCCTCATATGAATGGTCGTCGGCGATCTCGATTTCGTCGAACTGAAGTATGTGACTCGGGTCAGCAACATACTTCCGCAACTGAGAGACATGAAACACATTATGAATTCGGCTCAAAGTCGGAGGTAAATCCAATCGATAAGCTAACTCGCCTACTCGATCCAAAATTTCAAACGGTCCAATGAATCTCGGACTCAACTTCCCCCGTTTTCCGAAACGGAAAATACCTCGACTCGGGGATACCTTGACCAAAACGTGGTCACCCGTCTCGAACTCTAGTGGTCGACGACGATTATCTGGATATGATTTCGCCGACTGAAATACAACATACGACTCTTGATCAAAGCTACCTTCTCCCGGGCGGCTATAAGCATATCGGGCTCGGTGCCGATTGATTCTGACAAGTCATCCCAACACAAAGGAGATCGACAACGACGACCGTACAAGGCCTCGTAAGGTGCCATCTTAATGGAAGCATGCCAACTATTATTATACGTGAACTCGATCAACGGTAGTTGGGCTTCCCAATCGTCCTTCCAATCGAGGATGCAAGCTCTCAACATGTCCTCTAATGTCTGAATAGTCCTCTCTGATTGTCCGTCAGACTGAGGATGAAAGGCAGTACTGAGATTAAGCTGAGTTCCCATAGCACGATGAACTGATTTCCAAAAATGTGACACAAACCGTCCGTCACGATCGGAAACGATACTTTTAGGAGTACCGTGCAGTCTCACTATCTCTTTGATGAATAACTGGGCAAGTCTCTCGGGACCCCAAGTATCCTTAATCTCAAGAAAATGAGCTGATTTAGTTAAGCGGTCCACAATCACCCAGATCCTATTCATGCCACGACGACTCGTCGGCAAGCTCGTGATGAAATCCATAGAAATGTCTTCCCACTTCCATTCGGGAATAGAAAGAGGTTTCAGCATACCCACGGGCCGATGTTCAATCTTAACTTGTTGACAGGTTAAGCATCTCGAAACAAATTCTGCGACTTCTCGCTTCATATTACTCCACCAGTAATTTTGTTTCAAGTCCTTGTACATCTTGCTGGACCCCGGATGAACAGAATAAGGGGTAGCATGAGCTTCTCTCAAAATAGAGTTTTTCAACTCGTCATTCGCCGGTACGCAAAACCGGTTTTTAAACCTCAAAAGTCCATTCTCGTGGATCACGAATCCAGGGGCTTTCCCCTGAGCCACATGTTCACGGATGCGCAACAATGAAGGGTCTGAACTCTGATTCTCTCTGATTACCTCCTCAAGTGACGATGAAATCTCTAACATACAAAGCTGTCCCTGAACTCGCTGAAGCCAGACCTCGATCTCGGGTCTAAGGAATTCCTGTTGAAGCTCCTTCTGAACTGTTAAACGAGCAAGCATCTGCTCCTGAACGGACTTACGACTCAAGGCGTCGGCGACAACGTTCGCCTTGCCCAGGTGGTAAAGGATCTCGATATCAAAATCTTTGATTAGTTCCAACCACCGCCTCTGTCGCATATTTAACTCCTTGTGAGTAAATATATACTTCAACTCTTGTGATTGGTGAAGATCTGACAGGTGATGCCATAAAGGTAACGACGCCAAATTTCCAACGCGAAAACCACGGTTGCTAGCTCCGGCCGTGGGTTGGATAATTAACCAGCTAATCCGAGGAAACATCAGATTTACTTAATATCTTTCGGAGGTTGCCAATCTCGGATAGTCTCCGTCTTCTGAGGGTCGACACGAACTCTGTCAGATGAAATTACATGCCCGAGAAAGTCACTTCGTGATACGAAAACAACTATTCCGAAGAATGATACGAAAATGACTATTCCGAATGAAGAAGATTGGAATGCATTTTAGTGATCGGACTCGGAATAACGTAGACGTGTCGACATGCATACGTAGTATGCACCATGCATACTAAAATCATGAATTATATTCGGCCGCCCCATTCCCCAACACCATGAAGATTTTGTCACAATTGTTATCTTTTCATTACAAGGTCTTCACAAATCTTTGTCAAAGATCATCACAAAGATTCCACCCCCACATCACAAACACATCGCCCCCCCTACCATTTTGTTCAAGAATGTCACTTTCAAAGATTTCCTTTGATATTGTCCCTACCTTAAGATACCTTCCCCACCATTACTACAAATCATGCTTGAAAGGGACCCTACTTGTCTTCATATCTTTCACAAGATATTGAAGATATCCTCCTTCCCCACCTTCTTTAAAAATCGGCCAAGACAAAAATAAAGTCCCCACCTTCATACCTTATCTAGTCCAAGATCCATGAAGATATCATGTCCTAAATAAATCATCAAAGTCTCCCAAAGCCTCCCCACAAATCGCCAAAATTTCCCCCTTGATAAAGACTTTCATCAAGTCTTTTTCTACATGTCAAAGTCATATGCTATAGTCCAAGATACTTGAAGATTGTCCAAAATCTTTCCTTCCCCACCTCACACAAAATCGGCCCAAACTACATGATTTGAGGAAGACTTCATCAAGTATCTTTCATCAAGTCACCATCACCTAATAAAACCAAGATTCACCATATTTCTCCTTCCCCACAAAATCGGCCCAAGCTACATGATTTGAGGAAGACTTCATCAAGTATCTTTCATCAAGTCACCATCACCTAATAAAACCAAGATTCACCATATTTCTCCTTCCCCACAAAATCGGCCCAAGCTACATGATTTGAGGAAGACTTCATCAAGTATCTTTCATCAAGTCACCATCACCATATTTCTCCTTCCCCACAAAATCGATCCAAAGCATGAGATTTGAAGGAGTTGCTAGGAAGTTTCGTTTTCTCGTTTTGTTGTATTTTCTTTCGGTTGGAAACTACTATATATAGTAGTACTTGATTGTATTTGTAATAAGCTGGAAGATTAAGAAAACCTTGTATTTCTTTGAAATATACGTTGAACGAGTTCAACAAACTTTAGTTATTGTTTCGACGCGTCTCGAGATTTTAACTTGATCAATTCTCAATAGGTCTTGGGAAGAGATTACTTTTATCGAGTTATAGGTCTAGTTCGATAAAACACATCCAAATCCGTATACACTACTACCTCACGGCCGAAATCCATTTAAGTTCGGTCACCCCTTGTATTTTCGAGTGACACTTTGATAATCGTCAAGACATAATAATCTTCCGTTGTATTTCATACGCATTACGTACGTAATTCGTATCATCTTCTTGTTCGATATTTTTATTGTTATATCCGATATTATTCACATACAAAATACATCCGAAAAACTCCATATTCGTAAAAGCCTTCCGCTATCATACACTTACATATACTCCGACCGATACGTATCCACCTCTCCCCGGATAATTCGTATCATAAGTGGTATCGGAGCCCAAGGTCATCTCCTTGGGCGATCAACTATATTCACCGAATTTTTTTTTTTTTTTTGTTGAAACCTTCTTGGGTTGTTCTTCACGGTTAGAAGAATTTTCGCATAACATTGGCAGATTAGCGCAGTCGGAAGAAAACAAAGTTTCCCGTGGATTCGACCGTTGGATCATCACGAAATTTTGACAAAGGTAAGCCAACTCATTGAACTACAGTCTGAACGGTGGAGATCAGATTCTTTGATCATCTTCTTGGTTCATTCTTCACGGATTTCTTGGAAAATTTTCTGTCCGATTTCTTGTCAAGAACTATCTCTTGATTCTTGTTATGGAATTCTCCGAGCTTGATTTCTTGATGACACTCCGTGACGCACTAAACGGCTTACCGGAGCGACGTATGCAAGAAAGACGCAGAGACGATGCCAACGATATTGATTTCTTGGCCAAATTCCGCAAGATACCTAATTTCACGGAGATAGTGATCCAAATGCGTGCATAGATTGGCTTCGTGCTTGTGAGGAGCACTCGGACTTCAAGGCTGCCCCGATCAACCGCCGCTTCGTTGGTGGCAAGGCGCCTCCGCCCGCCGTCTGGTGGCAAAAACTGAAACAGTCCCGTTCGCAACAACGTAAGCCTAAAATCCAAGATTGGCTTAAATTCAAAAAATATTTCAATCGAAGGTTCAAATCCCCATATTACCACCAATCCTTCGACGCCCCACCACCGGCATTCGATCTAAGGTCTTCCTCCATCAAGGAATTCCCAACAGAATCTTTTTTCGATGAAGACAATGTCCCTACGGTCATTTTCAATGAAGTAGACGAGACAGAGTTTTCAACGGAGCAATTCAACGAAGAAGATGAGTTGAGCCGTGTCTCCCTAGTCGACGAACCTAGATCTTGCTACTTTGATCATGGGCTAGTTGGTTGTGTTGGTCAAATTGACCAAAACGGACCAAATTATTTTAGTAACGCGAAACAAGATCACGGCCTTATGCTTTCTGAAACGGCTAATCTTGAAAATGAACTCTTTGTCACTGACGACTTTGACATGACAGAATTTCCTGCGGCATTTTTTGATGACAAAGAAGATGATGGTTGGAGTCGAACTACCCTATCGGAGCAAAGTGGTTCGTGTGACTTTGTTGCGGTACGAAACGAGCTTAGTGGATTAATTTTTGATGAGACATTATTGGAGGAGCACATCAATATTGAAACGGAGTGTTGGTTAGATTACGACGGACCGCCAGCATTTGATGAGGAACCAATTGATGAAGAGGAATCCGTAATAAATCCTATGGTTCCCACCGTAATAAATTCTGTGTTTTCCATTTTTGATGATGAACCCGAGAAATCAGTGTTTCCAATTCTGGAGGAGGAACCCGATGTGGAGTTAACCGTGCGTCCCATTTCAGATATCCACTCATGTCATGATATCGGTATTACCTGGCGGAGTAATTATTATTATTTTATTAATAATGATAGTTATTTTGTTGGTGATTCTCGAGGGGGCCCCACTACCTATCGTCTTAAGATTTTGAGCCATGTACGCACTGCGGACATCTTCGAGACCAAATACTTAGAGGCGTTAGTTAATTATCTTGGTGACGAAGGGAGTTCGGAATTGAGGACAATTCCCTTTAAAGAGGGAGGGAATGATACGAAAACAACTATTCCGAAGAATGATACGAAAATGACTATTCCGAATGAAGAAGATTGGAATGCATTTTAGTGATCGGACTCGGAATAACGTAGACGTGTCGACATGCATACGTAGTATGCACCATGCATACTAAAATCATGAATTACATTCGGCCGCCCCATTCCCCAACACCATGAAGATTTTGTCACAATTGTTATCTTTTCATTACAAGGTCTTCACAAATCTTTGTCAAAGATCATCACAAAGATTCCACCCCCACATCACAAACACATCCCCCCCCCCCTACCATTTTGTTCAAGAATGTCACTTTCAAAGATTTCCTTTGATATTGTCCCTACCTTAAGATACCTTCCCCACCATTACTACAAATCATGCTTGAAAGGGACCCTACTTGTCTTCATATCTTTCACAAGATAATGAAGATATCCTCCTTCCCCACCTTCTTTAAAAATCGGCCAAGACAAAAATAAAGTCCCCACCTTCATACCTTATCTAGTCCAAGATCCATGAAGATATCATGTCCTAAATAAATCATCAAAGTCTCCCCAAAGCCTCCCCACAAATCGGCCAAAATTTCCCCCTTGATAAAGACTTTCATCAAGTCTTTTCTACATGTCAAAGTCATATGCTATAGTCCAAGATACTTGAAGATTGTCCAAAATCTTTCCTTCCCCACCTCACACAAAATCGGCCCAAACTACATGATTTGAGGAAGACTTCATCAAGTATCTTTCATCAAGTCACCATCACCTAATAAAACCAAGATTCACCATATTTCTCCTTCCCCACAAAATCGGCCCAAGCTACATGATTTGAGGAAGACTTCATCAAGTATCTTTCATCAAGTCACCATCACCTAATAAAACCAAGATTCACCATATTTCTCCTTCCCCACAAAATCGCCCAAGCTACATGATTTGAGGAAGACTTCATCAAGTATCTTTCATCAAGTCACCATCACCATATTTCTCCTTCCCCACAAAATCGATCCAAAGCATGAGATTTGAAGGAGTTGCTAGGAAGTTTCGTTTTCTCGTTTTGTTGTATTTTCTTTCGGTTGGAAACTACTATATATAGTAGTACTTGATTGTATTTGTAATAAGCTGGAAGATTAAGAAAACCTTGTATTTCTTTGAAATATACGTTGAACGAGTTCAACAAACTTTAGTTATTGTTTCGACGCGTCTCGAGATTTTAACTTGATCAATTCTCAATAGGTCTTGGGAAGAGATTACTTTTATCGAGTTATAGGTCTAGTTCGATAAAACACATCCAAATCCGTATACACTACTACCTCACGGCCGAAATCCATTTAAGTTCGGTCACCCCTTGTATTTTCGAGTGACACTTTGATAATCGTCAAGACATAATAATCTTCCGTTGTATTTCATACGCATTACGTACGTAATTCGTATCATCTTCTTGTTCGATATTTTTATTGTTATATCCGATATTATTCACATACAAAATACATCCGAAAAACTCCATATTCGTAAAAGCCTTCCGCTATCATACACTTACATATACTCCGACCGATACGTATCCACCTCTCCCCGGATAATTCGTATCACTTCGGACCTCCAGAACTCATATTTGGAAAACTTTCCATAAAGTTGCTCTCGTCTCAACACGTCGAGAACCTGATGAAGATGAACCTCGTGTTCCTCTCGGCTACGAGAATAAATCAAAATGTCGTCGATGAAGACAACAACAAACTGATCCAAAAAGTCGATGAAAACCCGATTCATTAACTCCATGAATACCGCAGGTGCAATAGTTAGCCCGAACGGCATAACTACGAACTCATAATGACCATAGCTTGTACGAAACGCTGTCCTCGCGATATCCGACTCTCGAATTCGCAACTGGTGATATCCAGATCTTAAGTCGATCCTGGAAAATACTGAGGCTCCCTGAAGTTGATCTAAAAGATCATCAATACGGGGTAAGGGATACTACTCTTGATCATCACCCTGTTCAACTCCTGGTAATTAATACACACACGAGACGAGCCATCCTTCTCCTTGACAGATCACACTGGTGCTCCTCACGGGGACGCAATCGGTCGGAGATAACCTTTCTCGAACTACTCCTCAAGTTGAATCTTCAACTCCTGCATTCTGGTTGGGGCCATCCGATACGGTGCCTTCGATAAAGGGGACGACTGCTCCAACTCACTCCCGAATTCCCTACTCTATGTGAAGGCAACGATAACTCGTGCGGAAATACATCGTCAATCGATGACAATGATACCACGAATGATTGAACATTTCGATTGCCCTAGAATGGTCAATCGATAAAAAGAGATACCAATAATGATTGAACAACTCGATTGCCTTAGAAAGGCCAATCGATGAAAATGATACAACGAATGTTTGAATAACTCGATTGCCTTTGAAAGGCCAATCGATGAAAATGATACAATGAATGATTGAATGACTCGATTGTCTTAGAAAGGCCAATCGATGGAAATGATGCAATGAATGATTGAATAACTCGATTGCCCTAGAAAGGCCAATCGATGAAAATGATACAATGAATGATTGAATAACTCGATTGCCTTAGAAAGGCCAATCGATGGAAATGATACAAGGAATGATTGAATAACTCGATTGCCTTAGAAAGGCCAATCGATGAAAATGATACAATGAATGATTGAATAGTTCGATTGCGGAATTTCTCTGCTTTCGTCATAATAATACTTCTTCTGGAACAACGGGATTACTTCCTGAAGCACACATTCGACAACCAACGACGGAAAGATAGCGACCAAACGCTAACAAACACTGAGGATAGTATCAAGACGATCAAACCAACTAATACCGAAAATTACATCATCCTAAGATAAATTCACCACGATTAGATCGATCAACCAATCGCGGTCATTAAGCTTAATTCGGTATGATTCCGAAAATTCTTCCATCGTCAGGTAGACCGATGGTATGAGGTCCACAAGCAATAGGACTATCCCGAAATAAGTCTATTCAAGCATGATTCGAAAATGAATGAATGCGGTGTACCAGCATCAAAAGGTACACACAAGTTGAAATAAAATTACGAGTATACCTGAAATCATTCGGGCCACCGGATCGTCGATCCTCCTCATCATATGAATCTGGGACTTGCCGGCCCCCAAACCGGACGCTCCCGTCTGATAAATACGAGCTCCAACTCTATTTGCTTCCATTGTCTTAAACGACGATGACAAAGCGATCCGATTCAAACGCTGGTTGCTTCGGGGCCTGAGATGCCGCCGGAGCCGACTTGGAGTCCTTTCGGCAAAAACGGGCCTTATGCCCAAAATTCCCACAATTATAGCACGTGATAGACGGTTTCAGACACTCAGTGCTGAAATGACCCGGCGTTCCACAATTGAAACATGTGATGGCCAAACTGGCCGCTCGGGAATGAGATCCCGCACGATTATGCGCCGTAGGATGTCGCTCAGAAACGATAGGACTCACACGAGGCTTCTTGAAGGTTGACTGACCGCCTTCGGATTGATTACGCCGTTGATTTCTTGCGACAAATGAAGGTTGTTGTTCAACACTTTCCTTAGCAGCTGGCTCATACGGGAGAGTTCTCTCGATTAATCCGGTCAGAGTGGCGCAATGATGATTGAGCAACTGCACATGGGTCATCATGGCCTGCATAAAAGTGAGTGGATCAACCCGAACATCTTCTGATCGAGTCGAGTCCTGGGCACGATTTCCCGGCAGCGAGTGATTATTTCTCGGGTTTCGGTCCGCACCGCGGCCTCTCCCCGTGCATCCCCTGACAGCTCTCTCCATACTGAAGTAGGAAGGTCGCATAATGATTATATTTCCCGCATGATTAGCACGTTATGATTATGTCATGAGATGATGAAAATGAGTATACATGCTCTAACTTAGTGATTATATGAATGATTTACTGAAGTTACATGATTATCTGATGAAATTCTTGAAATGATTATCTTGAATAACTTAACAAGATTGATAATATGATCATCCAGATTGACAACTGAGTAATGAAATGAATTGAGTAATTAATGAGTTAACATGATCGTCCTGATTATTAACTGAGTAATGAAATGAATTAAGTGATTAATGAGTTAACATGATCGTCCTAATCACAATGAATGATGATGTTTGAGGATTGTTAATTGATGAATGATGAATGAATGACTATTGCCAGAAATTATACCATGGCGTTAGAAATCTTACAGTTCTTTCGGTCTGATTGGCTCGGCATTTGCACAGGTCACACGTGACGCGAAAGTCCAATGATACTAGTCTGATGACGATGATTTCAACTGAGACATGACTCGGAAAGTAGTATTCAAAACCACGCTCCGATACCAACTCTGTAACACCCCAAACTAGGCGGATATTACAGTGCCGTAGATCCCCAACTGGGACCCACCAGGCAAATGAAAATGAATGAATTACACAGGATAAATGTAGTACCGAACTACATTACAACAATAATTACTCCGATGAGGAGTTTAGTTACAACACACCAGGACAATACCAAATACTAGTGTATTTTATATGAATATAAAATACACAACACTGAATGAAACGGAGTATTCAAATGAAAGTCTGCAGCGGAAAATAAAGGACAATAACATGAATAACTGAAAGATCGGGGGCCCCTACTAGTATCACTGGGACTCCTCGACGTCAGCGTGTTCTCCCCGTACTTTTGCCTTGCCAAGACCTGAAAAACAAAATCCCCAAACGGGGTCAGTTACATAGAACAACAATCCTCAAGGGTTGAAAATACACAATCATGATTATATCTGAAGTTATGAAATATCATGTCGAAACATACACAATCAAACATGCTATATGAATCAACTAACAGTACGGCTCAAAGGGTGGCGCCACACTACGCTCGAGATGGAAATGTGTCCGTGCACAAGCCACCAACGAGTATCAATCGAATACACGCGTGGTCTTGTGCCTAATCAGTCTCACGAAGCAATCGACTCGTGTGCACAGTCCAATGTGAGGCCAACAACCAACACACGACATAAATGTGCCCGACATGAAAATCCTACACATACCAACCGGCACGCCAGTATGACCCGGAATACCACAATATAACAAAAGTGACATCGGAACGAATAATGACTCACCGAGATAGAATGATAGTGAAATGAATGATAGCTCAACGAAAAGATTGGAACCGTCGTTCCTTATGACTGAAGTGATTAATTGACAATAACAAGTTTTAATACGGTTAATACAATAATGAATGAGTTATGATTATGAATGAACAACAACAAAAGGGATGAATATCCTTTTAACCGAGTAAGAATTAACTTACACAACACCGGTGACAATTATCCTTTCACGAACGACGTCCTAATAGAGATATCGATCGCTCGAACAACCTTGAATTATACAATATCCAACAACCCATTCAATATATGAATCAAAGACGAATATAACGAACTCAAAACGTCGATACGATTAAACTAAATTCATTGGGGCATTATATCGAATACGTTGTGGCCAAACTTCGATTGTTTACAATCAAATCTCAATAAGCCACCATCAAATCCCCCAAGAAGTTTTTCAAACCAACAAACATCTTCCAAAAGATCAATAATCCAAAATGAATATCCGAAAACGTGATTATAACGACAATTAATCGAAAACCCCCAATTTCAACTCGATATTCAAAGTATTCTTGAATAATCCCTCAATAATCCAATGAATACTTATACCAACTCATAATCATATACATATCCCTTCATATAACATGATTATAACGTCCAAAACATCATATCTCAACATAGAATCGAAATCCAAGGTGTTGAAGAAATTACCTCTTGAAGATCCAACCACTTCGATCCGAAGAACACGAGTTTAATCGAGTATCCAAGCTTCCCAAACGATTGAAGGTGATGAAAAATACACACTCAAATGATAATTGATGAAGAAATCTCTCCCTCAAGACCCTCTCTCGCGTATGAAGGTGAAAGAATGAAGAAATGAGCTGAAATGCTAAAAAAAAACGAAATTATAGGGGTTGACTGGTCTGTCGGACACGGCCCGTGCCGATCGGCACGGCCGCGGCGCGCACTGGCCGGCAGGGACTCGACCGTGTCCTGCTTGACACGGTCGCGGCGCGAAGAGGCCCTCCGAAAGTGACCTGCCCGACAGTGACTCGGTATGACTCGACCGTGTCCTGGAACACGGCCAAGCGCCCGGCGCCGGTTACAGCTTATCCGGAAGAGTTTGACTCGGCCGTGCCAGACGACACGGTCGAGTCCTGTGGGCAGAGACTTCGGCATTTCCGGACGAGTACAGCACGGTCCGTGTCGGACGACACGGCCGAGTTCGGTCGGCATTGATCGGCCAATAACTGAAAAATGAGCGGGTGAGCTTAAACGACCATAACTCTCTCGTCCGGACTCCGATTGACTCACCGTTTGAACCATTGGAAAGCTAACTCGATGCTCTATAATATTGCAAAGATTAAGAATTTTTGGAGTTACCAAAAAAATTAATGGTGATCTAACAAAGTCGAACTCATATGCGGAAAGTTGAAACAATGGACAATAACTGATACGATATCTAATATTCCAGTCGGAGAATCTCCAATAAAAATCGACATCCATGATGATGCAAATTCGCATGGCCATGCATCATTATATTTGGGAGAAAAGAATACGCGGCTTGGAGTTACGTTGTTAATCGGAATCGGAATAACGTAGAATTCGACGACGAAATCGGTCCGAAAGCATGAGAAAATCGGCCATATCATGCTTGAAAGGGACATATCTTGACTTCATATCTTTACAAAATAAAGAAGTGATTCCCTCCTTCCCCACCTTGTCACAAACGGCCGAACCAATGGATGGAGTGAAGACTTTCTTCATCATGTCACTATCCCTCATTTCTTTATCACCTATGTAGTTCCAAGAAGGAGGATATCACAAATCTACACCAAATCCTCCTAAGGTGTGATCGGCCGAAATGCATGCATGGGAAGAATGATATTTTGTTCTACTTCATGTCACCATCAAAGACCAAGAGTGCTTCATGTCCCTTTCACCTAATAACACCAAGAGACTTGATATCTCATCCTTGGATTTTCCGAAATGATGTTGCTAGGAAGTTCGTTTTTTTCGTTTTGTTGTATTTTCTTTCGGTTATAAACTACTATATATAGTAGTGTTCGTTGTACTTGTAAGGCATCGAGAATCATAATAAACTTTGTATTTCCTTTGAAATATACGTTGAACGAGTTCGACAAACTTTAGTTACTATTTCGACGAGTCTCGAGATTTTAACTTGATCAATTCTCAAAAGGTCTTGGGAAGAGATTACCCTTTTATCGAGTTATAGGTCTAGTTCGATAAAAACACACCAAACTCCGTACATCATACTATATCACGGCCGAATCCCATTAAATTCGTCCATCACCTTTGTAATTTTTGATCCATATTGTAAACTTGTTAATCTTCCGTTGTGTTTATACGTATTACTTACGTAATTCGTATCATAAGTGGTATCGAGACATTTGTCTCACGGTTCTCGACATCATCAAGAAGATGGCATTCACCGATGAAGAAGTAGCACAACTACGTGACGTTCTTCGTGGCTTGCCGGAGCCCAGAATCCATGCACGACGAGGACATGACACCATGCATGCACCACGACATGCGGATGAATACAAGACCAGCGAACTTCCGGAGTTCGTAGGCGGCACCGATCCTGAGGTTTATTTGGAGTGGGAAAGAAAAATTGAACGAATGTTTGAGTTCAAGGAGCTCAATGACGAGGTACGTTGCAAGTACGCGATTCTCAAACTTGGAAAGGGAGCTTCCCTTTGGTTTGAGCGAATGAAGACGCAAAGAAGTCGTGTTTAAAAGAGAATATACGTCGTGGGATTCCCTAAAAAGGAAACTACGAAAAGATATGTCCGGCTACATACAAGCTAAGTCTGTACCGAAAAATTTCTGACCTCACGCAAGGAAAGCTAAGTGTCGAGGAGTACATCGAGGAATTTGAAAACTTATCCTTGATGGGAGAACTTGAAGAAAGCGAAGAATTGCGCATGTCCCGTTTCCTACGAGGTTTGAACAAAAATATTGCTAATTCCGTGGAACTCTACCCCTATTCCGACTTCGATACTTTATGCGGGCTTTGCATAAAGTTGGAAAATCAAAACAAAACAAAACTCTCTAAACCCGAATTCCCACCTAAATACGGAAATACCAACTTTGGCGCGAGTTCTAGCTCGTTTCCAAAACCTGTCACCACAAGCCAGCCCGTTACTACACTTCAAAAATCTCCTATCATTACAAAAGAAACATTCCTATCTATAGTCCGGTGTTTCATATGTGAAGGATTTGGACACTATCATAGTGCTTGTCCAAATCGGAGGATCAGATTGTAACGTTAGAAGCCATAGCCGCCCGAGAGGAATTATTAGCCGAAGAAGAAAGAGTTGGAGACGTTTTTAACTTAGAAGCTGACGAAGAAGAAGAAGAATGCGAGGCATACGACGCCCCGAACTATGACACGAACCTTGTCCTTCGCATGTTACAAACGAAGGCCGCCCCAAGTGACGAAGAACAACGGGACCTAATCTTCCACACGAAGTGTCGTGTCGGAGATAAATGGTGTAGCTTGATCATTGACGGTGGAAGTTGTACAAACGTGGCATCAAGCGAGATGGTTTCAAAACTCGGTTTGATCACCACGGCCCATCCTAAGCCGTATGCACTCCATTGGCTCGATGATGGAAACAAAGTGAAGGTATCAAGACAAGTGAAGGTCGGACTCACCATGGGTTCGTATGGCGATGACATTACATGCGATGTACTACCGATGGACGCATGTCACGTGTTATTAGGAAGACCTTGGTTATTTGATCGGGACGTACTACATCGAGGGAGGAGTAATGAGTATGAGTTACGTGACAAAGGTAAAAAAATTGTTCTTAAACCTATGTCACTTCAAGCTATCCGGACGATGAGTTCGAAAAAAGTCGAAGGACCGAAGCTTACGATGTTTGCAAACGAGAAAGAAGTCGAACACGCCATTGACGATGGCGAACGTGTTTATTTGATGATGATCAAGGAGGTCCGAAATCTTGCCACCAAATCGCAACATGAGGAAGAGATAGACGCACTATTGCACGAGTTTTCGGACGTATTTCCCGAAGACTTGCCGGTAGGATTACCACCTATCCGCGGGATTGAACACCAGATTGATCTTATACCGGGAGCTCCATTACCGAACAAAGCGGCGTATCGTTGTAATCCCGAAGAAACCAAAGAACTACAACGTCAAATTGATGAACTCATGAATCACGGATATGTCCGAGAAAGTTTAAGTCCGTGTGCGGTTCCAGTTCTACTTGTGCCAAAGAAAGACGGAACATGGCGAATGTGTATTGACAGTAGAGCCGTGAATAACATCACCGTCAAGTATCGGTTTCCCATCCCGAGACTAGACGACATGCTGGACGAGTTACATGGCTCGGTTATATTTTCCAAAGTTGATTTACGGAGCGGATACCATCAAATCCGCATGCGAGAGGGAGACGAATGGAAAACGGCGTTTAAAACAAAGAATGGACTTTACGAATGGGTTGTGATGCCATTCGGCCTCACCAACGCCCCGAGCACCTTTATGAGGTTGATGAACGAGGTTCTTAAACCTTTCTTGGGAAAGTTTGTTGTCGTGTACTTAGACGACATTTTGATCTACAGTCGGTCCGTAGAAGAACATCTCGAACATTTGCGGTACGTGTTTGAGACGCTAAGGGAACAAAAACTTTATGGAAAACGGGAGAAGTGTACTTTCTTAGTCGAGAGTCTTGTCTTTCTCGGCTATGTTGTTTCGAAAGACGGAGTTTCGGTCGACCAAGAGAAGATCGCGGCAATCAAGTCGTGGCCGACCCCAAAGACAATCACGGAGGTACGGTCATTTCATGGCCTCGCTTCTTTTTACCGACGATTCATACGGGACTTTAGCACTATATCCAGTCCGATCACGGAGTGTCTGAAAAAGGGAACCTTTGCTTGGAACGAGACGGCCCAAAAGGCTTTTGAAAATTTGAAAGGAAAATTATGTGAAGCGCCGATTTTGACGTTACCCGATTTTTCACAACCGTTTGAGGTGGAATGCGACGCTAGCGGAGTTGGAATCGGGGCAGTGCTTATTCAAAGAGGCCGTCCCATTGCCTATTTTTCGGAGAAGTTAAGTGGCGCCCGAGTGAATTATTGTACTTACGACAAGGAGTTCTATGCTATCGTAAGAGCACTCGATCATTGGAGTCATTATCTGCGTTCGAAACATTTCGTGCTGCATTCGGATCACGAGTCGTTGAAATACATCAACGCGGAGAGTAAGCTAAGCCCGAGACATGCAAAATGGGTGGAATTTTTACAATCTTTTCACTTTTCATCCAAGTACAAAGACGGGAAGAGTAATGTAGTGGCGGATGCACTATCGAGACGGTATGCCTTACTGTCGATGCTAGATGTTCGTTTGTTGGGGTTCGAGACTTTGAAAGATCACTACAATGACGATTTGGACTTCGAAATTTTTAACCGTTGTAAAACGGCCCGTCTGAGGAATTTGTTTCTGAGATGGCTTTCTCTTCAAGGGGAATAAATTATGTGTGCGAGACATACAATTCGGGAATTGTTGGTTCGGGAGGCGCCTGAGAGGAGGACTAGCCGGTCACTTCGGTTCGACCAAAACTGTAGAGGTGCTAAAAGAACATTTCTTTTGGCCGAAGATGTATGGTGACGTAAGCACAATCGTAAGCAAATGCGTAACTTGTCACATGATGAAGAGTTCGTTCAAGTCGAGTACATACATGCCGTTGCCGATACCGTTACGACCGTGGGAGGATGTTTCGATGGATATTATTGTGGCTTTACCTCGTACTCAACGAGGCAAAGACTCGATCATGGTGGTTGTCGACCGTTTTTCGAAAATGGCTCACTTTATCTCGTGCCACAAAACCGATGATGCAAGCAATGTGGCGGACTTGTACTTCCGGGAAGTAGTTCGTTTACACGGAGTGCCAAAAACTATCGTATCGGATCGAGATTCCAAATTTCGAGTTACTTCGGAATACTTTATGGAGGAAAGTAGGTACTAAACTCCTATTCAAGACTTCACATCACCCGCAAACCGACGATGCATCGAGGTAACTAATCGAACCTTGGGAGCATTATTGCGAGGGTTGGTAAATAAAACACAGAAGGACTGGGACGTTAAACTTGCTCATGCGGAATTCGCATACAATCGATCACCCGGATATGCCACGGCCCATTCACCTTTTGAAGTGGTATACGGATTAAATCCGCACTTGCCATTAGACTTGATTCCCCTGCCGAGCAACGAATTGGTTCACAAGGACGCCGAAGCAAAACTCAAATCCATGATAAAGTTACATGAAAAGATACGGGAACGGATTAAAGAAGTGAATGAAA
Source organism: Orobanche coerulescens (assembly GCA_033398695.1). Classification (NCBI taxonomy): domain Eukaryota; kingdom Viridiplantae; phylum Streptophyta; class Magnoliopsida; order Lamiales; family Orobanchaceae; genus Orobanche; species Orobanche coerulescens. Next base: position 214,398 of record JAWKAU010000178.1, on the reverse strand, counting down.
TTTACAAACGGAAGTCGAACAAAAATAAAAAAGCGAGATTATTTGATGTTGGCGACTTAGTTTGGATACATTTGAGAAAAGAAAGATTCCCAAGCAAACGGAAGAACAAATTGATGCCAAGAGCCGAGGGTCCGTACAAAATTGTGGAAAAGGTGAACGACAACGCATACAAAATCGAACTTCCGGGCGAATACGGAGTACACGCGACATTCAACGTAGGTGATCTCTCACCTTATCTTGACGACGATGGCATTGCAGAATTGAGGTCAATTCCTTTCAAAGACGGAGGGAATGATACGATATCTAATATTCCAGTCGGAGAATCTCCAATAAAAATCGACATCCATGATGATGCAAATTCGCATGGCCATGCATCATTATATTTGGGAGAAAAGAATACGCGGCTTGGAGTTACGTTGTTAATCGGAATCGGAATAACGTAGAATTCGACGACGGAATCGGTCCGAAAGCATGAGAAAATCGGCCATATCATGCTTGAAAGGGACATATCTTGACTTCATATCTTTACAAAATAAAGAAGTGATTCCCTCCTTCCCCACCTTGTCACAAACGGCCGAACCAATGGATGGAGTGAAGACTTTCTTCATCATGTCACTATCCCTCATTTCATTATCACCTATGTAGTTCCAAGAAGGAGGATATCACAAATCTACACCAAATCCTCCTAAGGTGTGATCGGCCGAAATGCATGCATGGGAAGAATGATATTTTGTTCTACTTCATGTCACCATCAAAGACCAAGAGTGCTTCATGTCCCTTTCACCTAATAACACCAAGAGACTTGATATCTCATCCTTGGATTTTCGGCCGAAATGATGTTGCTAGGAAGTTCGTTTTTTTCGTTTTGTTGTATTTTCTTTCGGTTATAAACTACTATATATAGTAGTGTTCGTTGTACTTGTAAGGCATCGAGAATCATAATAAACTTTGTATTTCCTTTGAAATATACGTTGAACGAGTTCGACAAACTTTAGTTACTATTTCGACGAGTCTCGAGATTTTAACTTGATCAATTCTCAAAAGGTCTTGGGAAGAGATTACCCTTTTATCGAGTTATAGGTCTAGTTCGATAAAAACACACCAAACTCCGTACATCATACTATATCACGGCCGAATCCCATTAAATTCGTCCATCACCTTTGTAATTTTTGATCCATATTGTAAACTTGTTAATCTTCCGTTGTGTTTATACGTATTACTTACGTAATTCGTATCATAAGTGGTATCAGAGACATTTGTCTCACAGTTCTCGACATCACTGAAGAAGATGGCATTCACCGATGAAGAAGTAGCACAACTACGTGACGTTCTTCGTGGCTTGCCGGAGCCCAGAATCCATGCACGACGAGGACATGACACCATGCATGCACCACGACATGCGGATGAATACAAGACCAGCGAACTTCCGGAGTTCGTAGGCGGCACCGATCCTGAGGTTTATTTGGAGTGGGAAAGAAAAATTGAACGAATGTTTGAGTTCAAGGAGCTCAATGACGAGGTACGTTGCAAGTACGCGATTCTCAAACTTGGAAAGGGAGCTTCCCTTTGGTTTGAGCGAATGAAGACGCAAAGAAGTCGTGCCGGAAAAGAGAAGATACGTTCGTGGGATTCCCTAAAAAGGAAACTACGAAAAAGATATGTCCCGGCTACACACAAGCTAAGTCTGTACCGAAAAATTTCTGACCTCACGCAAGGAAAGCTAAGTGTCGAGGAGTACATCGAGGAATTTGAAAACTTATCCTTGATGGGAGAACTTGAAGAAAGCGAAGAATTGCGCATGTCCCGTTTCCTACGAGGTTTGAACAAAAATATTGCTAATTCCGTGGAACTCTACCCCTATTCCGACTTCGATACTTTATGCGGGCTTTGCATAAAGTTGGAAAATCAAAACAAAACAAAACTCTCTAAACCCGAATTCCCACCTAAATACGGAAATACCAACTTTGGCGCGAGTTCTAGCTCGTTTCCAAAACTGTCACCACAAGCCACCCGTTACTACCCTTCCAAAAACTCCTATCACACCAAAAGAAACAAGCCTATCTAAAGTCCGTGTTTCAAATGTCAAGGATTTGGACACTATCAAAGTGCTTGTCCAAATCGGAGGATTGTAACGTTGCGAGAAGCCATAGCCGCCCGTGAGGAATTATTTGCCGATGTAGAAAGAGTTGGAGACGTTTTTAACTTAGAAGCTGACGAAGAAGAAGAAGAATGCGAGGCATACGACGCCCCGAACTATGACACGAACCTTGTCCTTCGCATGTTACAAACGAAGGCCGCCCCAAGTGACGAAGAACAACGGGACCTAATCTTCCACACGAAGTGTCGTGTCGGAGATAAATGGTGTAGCTTGATCATTGACGGTGGAAGTTGTACAAACGTGGCATCAAGCGAGATGGTTTCAAAACTCGGTTTGATCACCACGGCCCATCCTAAGCCGTATGCACTCCATTGGCTCGATGATGGAAACAAAGTGAAGGTATCAAGACAAGTGAAGGTCGGACTCACCATGGGTTCGTATGGCGATGACATTACATGCGATGTACTACCGATGGACGCATGTCACGTGTTATTAGGAAGACCTTGGTTATTTGATCGGGACGTACTACATCGAGGGAGGAGTAATGAGTATGAGTTACGTGACAAAGGTAAAAAAATTGTTCTTAAACCTATGTCACCTCAAGCTATCCTGACGATGAGTTCGAAAAAAGTCGAAGGACCGAAGCTTACGATGTTTGCAAACGAGAAAGAAGTCGAACACGCCATTGACGATGGCGAACGTGTTTATTTGATGATGATCAAGGAGGTCCGAAATCTTGCCACCAAATCGCAACATGAGGAAGAGATAGACGCACTATTGCACGAGTTTTCGGACGTATTTCCCGAAGACTTGCCGGTAGGATTACCACCTATCCGCGGGATTGAACACCAGATTGATCTTATACCGGGAGCTCCATTACCGAACAAAGCGGCGTATCGTTGTAATCCCGAAGAAACCAAAGAACTACAACGTCAAATTGATGAACTCATGAATCACGGATATGTCCGAGAAAGTTTAAGTCCGTGTGCGGTTCCAGTTCTACTTGTGCCAAAGAAAGACGGAACATGGCGAATGTGTATTGTGATGAAGCCGTGAATAACATCACCGTCAAGTATCGGTTTCCCATCCCGAGACTAGACGACATCTTTGGACGAGTTACATGGCTCGGTTATATTTTCCAAAGTTGATTTACGGAGCGGATACCATCAAATCCATGCGAGAGGAGACGAATGGAAAACGGCGTTTAAAACAAAGAATGGACTTTACGAATGGGTTGTGATGCCATTCGGCCTCACCAACGCCCGAGCACCTTTATGAGGTTGATGAACGAGGTTCTTAAACCTTTCTTGGGAAAGTTTGTTGTCGTGTACTTAGACGACATTTTGATCTGATCGGTCCGTAGAAGAACATCTCGAACATTTGCGGTACGTGTTTGAGACGCTAAGGGAACAAAAACTTTATGGAAAACGGGAGAAGTGTACTTTCTTAGTCGAGAGTCTTGTCTTTCTCGGCTATGTTGTTTCGAAGACGGAGTTTGGTCGACCAAGAGAAGATCGCGGCAATCAAGTCGTGGCCGACCCCAAAGACAATCACGGAGGTACGGTCATTTCATGGCCTCGCTTCTTTTTACCGACGATTCATACGGGACTTTAGCACTATATCCAGTCCGATCACGGAGTGTCTGAAAAAGGGAACCTTTGCTTGGAACGAGACGGCCCAAAAGGCTTTTGAAAATTTGAAAGGAAAATTATGTGAAGCGCCGATTTTGACGTTACCCGATTTTTCACAACCGTTTGAGGTGGAATGCGACGCTAGCGGAGTTGGAATCGGGGCAGTGCTTATTCAAAGAGGCCGTCCCATTGCCTATTTTTCGGAGAAGTTAAGTGGCGCCCGAGTGAATTATTGTACTTACGACAAGGAGTTCTATGCTATCGTAAGAGCACTCGATCATTGGAGTCATTATCTGCGTTCAAAACATTTCGTGCTGCATTCGGATCACGAGTCGTTGAAATACATCAACGGACAGAGTAAGCTAAGCCCGAGACATGCAAAATGGGTGGAATTTTTACAATCTTTTCACTTTTCATCCAAGTACAAAGACGGGAAGAGTAATGTAGTGGCGGATGCACTATCGAGACGGTATGCCTTACTGTCGATGCTAGATGTTCGTTTGTTGGGGTTCGAGACTTTGAAAGATCACTACAATGACGATTTGGACTTCGGGGAAATTTTTAACCGTTGTAAAACGGCCCGTCTGAGGAATTTGTTTTACAGGATGGCTTTCTCTTCAAGGGGAATAAATTATGTGTGCCGAGACATACAATTCGGGAATTGTTGGTTCGGGAGGCGCACGGAGGAGGACTAGCCGGTCACTTCGGTTCGACCAAAACTGTAGAGGTGCTAAAAGAACATTTCTTTTGGCCGAAGATGTATGGTGACGTAAGCACAATCGTAAGCAAATGCGTAACTTGTCACATGATGAAGAGTTCGTTCAAGTCGAGTACATACATGCCGTTGCCGATACCGTTACGACCGTGGGAGGATGTTTCGATGGATTTTATTGTGGCTTTACCTCGTACTCAACGAGGCAAAGACTCGATCATGGTGGTTGTCGACGTTTTCGAAAATGGCTCACTTTATCTCGTGCCACAAAACCGATGATGCAAGCAATGTGGCGGACTTGTACTTAGGAAGTAGTTCGTTTACACGGAGTGCCAAAACTATCGTATCGGATCGAGATTCCAAATTTCGAGTTACTTCTGGAATACTTTATGGAGGAAAGTAGGTACTAAACTCCTATTCAGTACTTCACATCACCCGCAAACCGACGGACAGACCGAGGTAACTAATCGAACCTTGGGAGCATTATTGCGAGGGTTGGTAAATAAAACACAGAAGGACTGGGACGTTAAACTTGCTCATGCGGAATTCGCATACAATCGATCACCCGGATATGCCACGGCCCATTCACCTTTTGAAGTGGTATACGGATTAAATCCGCACTTGCCATTAGACTTGATTCCCCTGCCGAGCAACGAATTGGTTCACAAGGACGCCGAAGCAAAACTCAAATCCATGATAAAGTTACATGAAAAGATACGGGAACGGATTAAAGAAGTGAATGAAATTTACAAACGGAAGTCGAACAAAAATAAAAAAGCGAGATTATTTGATGTTGGCGACTTAGTTTGGATACATTTGAGAAAAGAAAGATTCCCAAGCAAACGGAAGAACAAATTGATGCCAAGAGCCGAGGGTCCGTACAAAATTGTGGAAAAGGTGAACGACAACGCATACAAAATCGAACTTCCGGCGAATACGGAGTACACGCGACATTCAACGTAGGTGATCTCTCACCTTATCTTGACGACGATGGCATTGCGAATTGAGGTCAATTCCTTTCAAAGACGGAGGGAATGATACGATATCTAATATTCCAATCGGAGAATCTCCAATAAAAATCGACATCCATGATGATGCAAATTCGCATGGCCATGCATCATTATATTTGGGAGAAAAGAATACGCGGCTTGGAGTTACGTTGTTAATCGGAATCGGAATAACGTAGAATTCGACGACGGAATCGGTCCAAAGCATGAGAAAATCGGCCATATCATGCTTGAAAGGGACATATCTTGACTTCATATCTTTACAAAATAAAGAAGTGATTCCCTCCTTCCCCACCTTGTCACAAACGGCCGAACCAATGGATGGAGTGAAGACTTTCTTCATCATGTCACTATCCCTCATTTCATTATCACCTATGTAGTTCCAAGAAGGAGGATATCACAAATCTACACCAAATCCTCCTAAGGTGTGATCGGCCGAAATGCATGCATGGGAAGAATGATATTTTGTTCTACTTCATGTCACCATCAAAGACCAAGAGTGCTTCATGTCCCTTTCACCTAATAACACCAAGAGACTTGATATCTCATCCTTGGATTTTCTAGAAATGATGTTGCTAGGAAGTTCGTTTTTTTCGTTTTGTTGTATTTTCTTTCGGTTATAAACTACTATATATAGTAGTGTTCGTTGTACTTGTAAGGCATCGAGAATCATAATAAACTTTGTATTTCCTTTGAAATATACGTTGAACGAGTTCGACAAACTTTAGTTACTATTTCGACGAGTCTCGAGATTTTAACTTGATCAATTCTCAAAAGGTCTTGGGAAGAGATTACCCTTTTATCGAGTTATAGGTCTAGTTCGATAAAAACACACCAAACTCCGTACATCATACTATATCACGGCCGAATCCCATTAAATTCGTCCATCACCTTTGTAATTTTTGATCCATATTGTAAACTTGTTAATCTTCCGTTGTGTTTATACGTATTACTTACGTAATTCGTATCAATAACGATACATAACTCGAAGTCTTTCCGAACGGTGAACACGGGTGAATGAACATGATTGATGAATGATTATAAATGAGTGAAAATCCACTGAGTGACAATCACCGAATGAAATTACTGAATGATAATGACTGAATTACAACCGGGTATTACAGTCACAAAACCGATGATGCGAGTAATGTTGCTGACTTGTATTTCCGAGAGGTGGTGCGATTACATGGAGTTCCGAAAACTATTGTTTCAGACCGGGACTCGAAGTTTCTGAGCTACTTTTGGAACACATTGTGGAGGAAGGTGGGAACCAAGCTTTTTCTTAGTACTTCGCATCATCCTCAAACAGACGGACAAACTGAAGTGACTAATCGAACACTGGGAACGCTGTTGCGAGGCTTGGTAAGCAAAACACAAAAGGATTGGGATTTGAAGCTTGCACATGCGGAGTTTTCTTATAACTGTTCTCCTACTCATGCCACAGCGCGATCGCCATTTGAAGTAGTTTACGGACTGAATCCTTACATACCGCTAGATCTAATTCCACTACCGAGTGATGAATTGGTGCATAAGGATGCGGAGTCAAAGCTGAAATCAATGATGAAATTACACGAACAGGTGCGTGAACGAATCAAGAAGATAAACGAGACGTACAAAAGGAAGTCGAACAAATAAAGAAAACTGAGATTATTTGAGGTGGGAGATTTAGTTTTGGTGCATTTGAGGAAAGAACGATTCTCGAGTAAGCGTAAGAACAAGTTAATGCCACGAGCTGAGGGACCATATAAAATAGTTACGAAGGTGAACGACAATGCTTACAAGTTAGAACTGCCGAGTGATTATGGAGTGCATGCTACTTTCAACATAGGTGATCTATCTCCTTATCTCGACGACGGTGGGATTGCGGAATTGAGGACAATTCCTGTTAAAGAAGGAGGGAATGATACGAAACCGACTACTCCAAGCGGAGAAGACGAAGTAAGGATTGACGTAAAACACCTCGACCATGTTCCAACATACTTGGGCGAGAAAACGGATACGAGACCCGGAGTGACCTTGATAATCGGGCTTGGAGTAAATCAAACATAGGCAACTTGAACCTTGGGGAAGGGGTCCAAGTAGTGAAGGCAAAAGAATAAAAACAACATCTTTAGCACTTTCTTTATTATTAAAGTAGCAGGATTCTCGGCAGCATGGAGGGTGGCTATCACCTTGAAGACAAAACCCATCTTTTACTTTTGTTTGTAAGTGACATGGGGAACCTTGTATTTTATTTTCCTTATTTTAAAGACCAGCTTGTATTATTTTAGATTATCTTGTCAGGCTACTTTTGCCTATAAATAGGGCTGATGGAGTTGTAATGAAAGATAATGAATGTTGAAGAATTAAGAATACACTTTGTGTTTTCCCTGATGAATGCTTTTCATTAAAACTTGATTTTTATTCGACGCGTTTTCGAGTATTAATCTGATTGATTCTCAATAGGTCTTGAGGAGAAATATCTTTATCGAATTATAGGTCTAATTCGATAAAAACAACTATTCCTGTACTGTTTCGATATTCTTCTTGTTTTCGATACAGTGTTGTACTTGATCAAAATTTCGCTACAAGTGCTGTTCGATTGATCGAACTTGTTTTCTGTGTTCATTAGCATCCGACCGGAGTTTGCTGTTTCGAGTGCCGCTGTTTGGAGGTTACCTGTTTCGAGTCATTTCCATTCAGCCAAGTTCCTGTCTTGTTGCTATATCGAGCTGCCGTCTTCAGCGCGCACGCATACTACTCGCCAGTATTATTGCTGTAGCGAACTGCTGTTATCAGTTCCTGACAGTTCCTTGCTGATCTGCTTCCGCTCGTCAAAACAGCCTTTCACTGTACCGATAGCGAATTCGCATCACAAGCGAGAATTCGCATAACTAAGGCTCCCAACATGAATAAAGAGACGAGTCTATTGAAGGTGCGCAGTTTTAAATGTCAAGGTTTTCGCCATTATCAAAACGCTTGTCCGAATAAGCGAGTCGTGATGTTGAAAGAGGCTCTTGCAGCCCGAGAGGAATTGTTAGACAAGGAATAAGTAGAGAGTTTGGGTGATGTATTTGATTTGGGAGGCGAACAAGAAGATTGTGAGGCTTACGATGCTCCGAATTATGATACAACCTTGTTCTTTCGCACTTTGCAAGCTAAGTCGGTTCCGAGTGAGTCAGAACAATGGGACCAAATATTCCATACGAAGAGTCAGGTTGGAGATAATCGGTGTAGTTTGATTATTGATGGGGGGAGTTGCACCAACGTAGCGTCGAGTGAGATGGTGACAAAGCTTGGGCTGACCACCACGGCTCACCCTAAACCATATGCTTTACATTGGCTTGATGACGGGAGTAAGGTGAAGGTTTCAAAGCAAGTTTGGCTCGGATTGGCAATAGGTTCGTTCGTGATGATATATTATGTGATGTGATTCCAATGGATACTTGTCACATACTTTTGGGACGTCCTTGGTTATTTGTGATACGAAACCGACTACTCCAAGCGAAGTAGACAAAGTAAGAATTGACATAAAACACCTCGATAATCGGACTTGGAGTAAATCAAACATAGGCAACTTGCACTTGGGGAAAGGGTCCAAGTAGGAAGGCAAAAGAATAAAAGAAGAGCTTTAACACTTTCTTTATTATTAAAGCAGCAAGATCCTTGACAACATGTTGTAGGAAAAAGCGACTATCAGGAAGAATATGGAGACAAGTCCTAACTTTTACTTTTGTCAGCAAGTGACATGAGGAACCTTTTTATTATCTTTTCTTATTTTAAGCCCAGCTTGTAATAGTTTAGATTATCTTGCCAGGCTACTTTTGCCTATAAATAGTGGCAGTAGAGTTGTAATGGAACATTATTAAAGGTTGAAAATTTAAGAACACACCTTGTGTTTTCCTTGGTGAATGCTTTTCATCGAAACTTTGATTATTATTCGACGCGTCTTTGAATCTTAATCTGATTGATTCTCAATAGGTCTTGAGAAGAAATCACTTTATCGAGTTATAGGTCTAATTCGATAAAACAATTGTTTCTGTCCTATTTCGATACTTTTCTTGTTTTCGATACAGTGTTGTACTTAATCAAAATTCCGTTTCAAGTGAAATTCGCTTGTTCGAACTTGTTTCCTGTTTTTCAATTCGCATTCGACCGAACCGTGCTGTTTCGAGTGTCACTGTTTGGAGGTGGTCTATGGCAAGTCTTTTATATTTGGCCAAGTTCCTGTCTTGTTGCTGTATCGAGTTGTCGTCATCCATTCCTGTCGCGAGTGCGTGCCGCTAGCCCATATTATTGCTGTAGCGAACTGTTGTCATCAGTTCCCGACAGTTCCTTGTCGATAGCTTCCGCTCGTCAAAACAAATTCCTGCTATATCGATAGCGAATTCGCATCACAAGATAGAATTCGTATCATAAGTGGCATCGGAGACCAAGTTCTTGATCTTTGACATTATAGATCTCAACGACGCTGATTCTTGGCAAAACTTCGTGACGCACTGTGTGACGTCCCAGAACAACGCGACCAGCGTTGGCAACCTAGGCGTGGTGACTATGAGAGACCCTCACGCCATGTCGAAGAGTTCAAGGTGAACGAGCTTCCGGAGTTCGTTGGAGGGACAGATCCTGAAATTTACCTGGAATGGGAACGAAAAATTGATCGTATGTTCTAGTTTAAAGACCTTGACAATGAGAAAAGGTGTAAGTATGCAAGTCTCAAGTTGGGGAAAGGAGCTTCACTTTGGTACGAAGGAATTAAAACACGAAGAGCTCGTGCGGGGAAAGAAAAGATCCGTTCGTGGGATTCGTTAAAAAGAAAACTTCATAAAAGATATGTACCAACATCACATTGGTTGTCCTTGTATAGGAAAATTGCAGATCTCATGCAAGGAAAGTTGAATGTTAGTGAGTACATTGAGGAGTTTGAGAATCTGACGTTAATGGGAGAAATAGAGGAGAATGAAGAGCAGAAGATGTCACGATTCTTGCGTGGCTTGAACCGAAGCATAGCTAACTCGGTGGAACTGTATCCATAGGAGGACTTCGATACATTATGTGGGCTATATGTGAAATTAGAAGCTCAAAACAGGATGAAGCTGTATAAACCCGAGTTTCCAATCAAATTTGGAAACCCAAGTGGCGGCTCTAGTTCAACTACCAAGGCAACTGTACCGACTCCGGTCCCTGTTGCTATTCCTAAGACACCCTACGTACCGAAGGAGACGAGTCTGACTAAAGTAAGATGTTTCAAATGTCAAGGGTTCGGACATTATCAAAATGCTTGTCCGAACAAACGAGTGGTAACACTAAGAGAAGCTGTCACGATCCGAGACGAGTTGTTGGTTGAGGAAGAAAGACTGGGTGATGTACTTGATTTCGACATGAAGGATGAAGAAGGAGAAGAATGTGAGACTTACGATGCTCCAAGCTATGACACGGCTTTAGTTCTGCGTACGCTACAAGCCAAAGCTATTTCGAATGATTCGGAACAACGGAATCAAATATTTCACACGAAGTGTCAAGTTGGAAATAAATGGTGTAGTTTGATCATTGATGGAGGGAGTTGCACCAACATATTATGTGATGTACTCCAGATGGATGCATGCCATGTACTGTTGGGAAGACCATGGATATTCGATAGGGACGTTTTACACCGAAGAAGAAGCAATGAGTACGAGTTACGGGATAAGGGCAAGAAGATTGTGCTTAAACTAATGTCACCTCAAGCTATTCACTCTATGAGTTCTAGTCGGAGTGAAAAGCCAAAACTGGCCATGTTTGCTAGCGAACGAGATGTGGAACATGCTATTATTGATGGCGAGTGCGTGTACTTGTTGATTCTGAAGGATACGCGGAATGGTAACATGGTTGTGCGGAACGAAGAAAGGATGGATGCCTTATTGCACGAATTTGCGGATGTCTTTCCCGAAGAATTGCCATCGGGTTTGCCACCTATTCGTGGGATTGAACATCAGATCGACCTCATACCAGGTGCGTCTCTCTCTAACAAAGCTGCCTATAGATGTAATCCCGAGGAGATAAAGGAACTACAAGACCAAATCGAAGAACTAATGAATCGTGGGTATGTTCGAGAAAGCCTAAGCCCTTGTGCGGTTCCGGTATTACTGGTTCCTAAGAAAGACGGATCTTGGAGGATGTGTATTGACAGTCGAGCCGTGAATAATATAACCATCAAGTATCGATTTCCGATTCCAATGCTTGATGACATGTTGGATGAATTACACGGATCCGTGATCTTTTCAAAGGTTGACCTACGGAGTGGTTATCACCAAATCCGGATGAGAAAAGGAGATGAGTGGAAGACGGCCTTCAAAACTAAACACGGACTATATGAATGGACCGTTATGCCGTCAGGCCTTACAAATGCGCTGAGTACTTTCATGCGCTTGATGAATGAGGTACTTAAACCATTTTTAGGGAAATTTGTGGTCGTATACTTAGATGATATTTTGATCTACAGCCGATGATTGCAAGAGCACTTCGAACACTTGAGACGAGTCTTCGAAACCCTTAGAGACCAGAGGCTGTATGGAAAAAAGGAGAAGTGCTCATTTTTGGTCAAAAGTATAGTCTTTCTTGGCTATATTGTTTCAAAAGATGGAGTGTCAGTTGATCAAGCAAAGATCGAAGCGATTAAGTTCTGGCCAGTTCCCACTACAGTGACGGAAGTTAGATCATTCCAGGGACTGGCTTCATTTTACCGAAGATTCATTCGATATTTCAGTACCATTGCAAGCCCAATAACCGAATGTTTGAAAAAGGGTACGTTTAATTAGAGCCGGGCTGCTCAGGAGTCGTTTGAAAATTTGAAGGCGAAGTTGTGCGAAGCACCAATCTTAGCATTACCTGATTTTTCGCAACTGTTCGAGGTAGAATGTGATGCTAGCGGAGTTGGCATTGGGGCGGTTCTCATCCTGGGAAAGCGACCTATTGCTTATTTTTCCGAGAAGTTAAACGGTGCTCGTCTAAATTATTGTACGTATGATAAGGAGTTTTATGCTATTGTGAGGGCTCTAGATCATTGGAGTCACTATCTTCGGCCGAAGCATTTCATCATACATTCGGACCATGAATCCTTGAAATATATTAACGGACAACACAAGTTAAGTCCCAGGCATGCGAAGTGGGTGGAATTCTTACAATCATTTCACTTCTCATCAAAGTATAAGGATGGCAAGAGCAATGTTGTAGCAGATGCATTGTCTAGGCGTTATGCCTTACTCGCCACTCTTGATGTTTGTTTGCTTGGATTCGAGACAGTAAAGGAGTATTACGACAGTGATGCGGATTTTGGAGAGACCTTTGCCCTTTGCAAATATGGGCCGATGGGAGAATTTTCGATACAGGAGGTCTTCCTTTTTAAGGGAAATCGTCTTTGCCTACCCAGGCACACGATTCGAGAATTGCTGGTTCGAGAGGCTCACGGAGGGGGTTTGGCTGGCCACTTCGATTCGGCCAAGACATTGGATGTGCTTAAAGAACATTTTTATTGGCCAAGGATGCAGTGGGATGTCCATAATATAATCAGTAAGTGTGTGACATGCCATATTGCGAAGAGTTCGTTCAAACCAGGAATATACACACCTTTACCGATTCTGGAGAGGCCATGGGAAGATGTCTCAATGGATTTCATTGTGGTTTTACCTCGAACCCAACGATGTAAGGATGCGATTATGGTGGTTGTCGATCGTTTTTCAAAAATGGCTCATTTTGTTCCTTGTCACAAAACCATTGATGCGAGTAATGTTGCTGACTTGTATTTTCGAGAGGTGGTGCGATTACATGGAGTTCCGAAAATTATTGTGGAGGAAGGTGGGAACCAAGCTTTTGTTTAGTACTTCGCATCATCCTCAAACAGACGGACAAACTGAAGTGACTAATCGAACACTGGGAACGCTGTTGCGAGGCTTGGTAAGCAAAACACAAAAGGATTGGGATTTGAAGCTCGCTCATGCAGAGTTCGCATATAATCGCTCTCTTACTCATGCCACGGCACACTCTCCATTCGAAGTAGTTTATGGTCTGAATCCTTACATACCGCTAGATCTAATTCCACTACCGAGTGAGGAATTGGTGCATAAGGATGCGGAGTCGAAGCTGAAATCAATGATGAAATTACACGAACAGGTGCGTGAACGAATCAAGGAGGTGAACGAGACGTACAAAAGGAAGTCGAACAAGCAAAGGAAACCGAGATTATTCGAGGTTGGAGATTTAGTTTGGGTGCATTTGAGGAAAGAACGATCCCCGAGTAAGCATAAGAACAAGTTAATGCCACGAGCTGAGGGACCATTTAAAATATTTGCGAAGGTGAACGACAATGCTTACAAGTTAGAACTTCCGGGTGATTACGGAGTGCATGCTACTTTCAACGTAGGTGATCTATCCCCTTATCTCGACGACGATGGGATTGCGGAATTGAGGACAATTCCTTTTAAAGAAGGAGGAGATGATACGAACCCGACTACTCCAAGCGAAGTAGACGAAGTAAGAATTGACATAAAACACATCGTGATACGATATCTAATATTCCAGTCGAAGAAACTCCAATAAAAATCGACCTCCATGATGATGCAAATTCGCATGGCCATGCATCGTTATACTTAGGAGAAAATGTTAATCGGATTGGAGTTACGTTGTTAATCGGAATCGGAATAACGTAAAACTCGACGACGGAATCGGTCCGAAAGCATGAAAAAACCGGCCGTATCATGCTTGAAAGGGACTCATGATTGTCAAGATACATGACATCAACAAATCGGCCCTACTAGATATTGAGAAAGACTTTCATCACCTAATAACACCAAAATTCACCATGATTTCCTTCCCCACAAAAATCGGCCATATCATGAAATTGAGGAAGACTTTCTTCAAGCATGTTCTTCATGTCACCATCAAGATATCTTCATCAAATCTACACCAAATCCTCCTCACTCCTTGATTAAGATCGGCCGATTAGAAGCTTGCAAGAAGGGATGATTTGTGAAGACTTTCATCAAGGATCCTTCATGTCACCATCATGAAATAAAGACCAAGATTTCCTCATGTCCCCATCAAACAATAAAATCCAAGATTGCTTGGTATCTCTTTGATATTTTCGGCCGATTAGGATGTTGCTAGGAAGTTTCGTTTTCTCGTTTTGTTGTATTTTCTTTCGGATGGAAACTACTATATATAGTAGTGCTCGTTGTATTTGTAACATATCTTGAATCATAATAAACCTTGTATTTCCTTTGAAATATACGTTGAACGAGTTCAACAAACTTTAGTTATTGTTTCGACGCGTCTCGAGATTTTAACTTGATCAATTCTCAAAAGGTCTTGGGAAGAGATTACCTTTTATCGAGTTATAGGTCTAGTTCGATAAAACACATCAAACTCCGTACATCATACTACATCACGGCCGAACACCATCAAATTTCGGCCAACCTTAGTAAAATTCAAGTGATACTTTGATACTTGTTGAACTTCCGTTGTATTTTATACGTTTTACTTACGTAATTCGTATCACATCGACCATACTCCAATGTACTTGGGCGAGAAAACAGATACGAGACACGGAGTTACCTTGATAATCGGACTTGGAGTAAATCAAACATAGGCAACTTACACTTGGGGAAAAGGTCCAAGTAGGAAGGCAAAAGAATAAAATAAGAGCTTTAACACTTTCTTTATTATTAAAGCAGCAGGATCCTTGGCAACATGTTGTAGGAAAAAACAGTTGTCAGGAAGAATATGGAGACAAGTCCCAACTTTTACTTTTGTCAGCTAGTGACATAAGGAACCTTTTTATTATCTTTTCCTATTTTAAGCCCAGCTTGTAATAGTTTACATTATCTTGTCAGGCTACTTTTGCCTATAAATAGTGGCAGTAGAGTTGTAATGGAACATTATTGAAGGTTGAAAATTTAAGAACACACCTTGTGTTTTCCTTGGTGAATGCTTTTCATCGAAACTTTGATTATTATTCGACGCGTCTTTGAATCTTAATCTGATTGATTCTCAATAGGTCTTGAGAAGTAATCACTTTATCGAGTTATAGGTCTAATTCGATAAAACAACTGTTTTTGTCCTGTTTTGATACTCTTCTTGTTTTCGATACAGTGTTGTACTTAATCAAAATTCCGTTTCAATTGCAGTTCGATTGTTCGAACTTGTTTCCTGTTTTTCAATTCGCATTCGACCGAAATGTGCTGTTTCGAGTGTCGCTGTTTGGAGGTGGTCTGTGGCAAGTCTTTTATATTTGGTCAAGTTCCTGTCTTGTTGCTGTATCGAGTAGTCGTCATCCATTCCTATCGCGAGTGCGTGCCGCTAGCCCGTATTATTGCTGTAGCGAACTATTGTCATCAGTTCCCGACAGTTCCTTGTCGATAGCTTCCGCTCGTCAAAACAACTTCCTGCTATATCGATAGCGAATTCGCATCACAAGAGAGAATTTGTATCATAAGTGGCATCGGAGACCAAGTTTTTGATATTTGACATTATGGATCTCAACGACGCTGATTTCTTGGCAAAACTTCGTGACGCATTGCGTGACGTCCCAGAACAACGCGACCAGCGTTGGCAACCTAGGCATGGTGACTATGAGCGACCCTCATGCCATGTCGAAGAGTTCAAGGTGAACGAGCTTCCAGAGTTCGTTGGAGGGACAGATCCTGAAATTTACCTGGAATGGGAATGAAAAATTGATCGTATGTTCGAGTTTAAAGACCTTGACGATGAGAAAAGGTGTAAGTATGCAATTCTCAAGTTGGGGAAAGGAGCTTCACTTTGGTACGAAGGAATTAAAACACGAAGAGCTCGTGCGGGGAAAGAAAAGATCCGTTCGTGGGATTCGATAAAAAGAAAACTTCATAAAAGATATGTACCAACATCACACCGGTTGTCCTTGTACAGGAAAATTGCAGATCTCATGCAAGGAAAGTTGAATGTCAGTGAGTACATTGAGGAGTTTGAGAATCTGACCTTAATGGGAGAAATAGAGGAGAATGAAGAGCAGAAGATGTCACGATTCTTGCGTGGCTTGAACCGAAGCATAGCTAACTCGGTGGAACTGTATCCATACGAGGACTTCGATACATTATGTGGGCTGTGTGTGAAATTAGAAGCTCAAAACAGGATGAAGCTCTATAAACCGGAGTTTCTAATCAAATTTGGAAACCCAAGTGGCGGCTCTAGTTCAACTACCAAGGCAACTGTACCGACTCCGGTCCCTGTTGCGATTCCTAAGACACCCTACGTACCGAAGGAGACGAGTCTGACTAAAGTAAGATGTTTCAAATGTCAAGGGTTCAGACATTATCAAAATGCTTGTCTGAACAAACGAGTGGTAACACTAAGAGAAGCTGTCACGATCCGAGACGAGTTGTTGGTTGAGGAAGAAAGACTGGGTGATGTATTTGATTTCGACATGAAGGACGAAGAAGGAGAAGATTGTGAGACTTACGATGCTCCAAGATATGACATGGCTTTAGTTCTGCGTACGCTACAAGCCAAAGCTGTTTCGAATGATTCGGAACAACGGAATCAAATATTTCACATGAAGTGTCAAGTTGGAAATAAATGGTGTAGTTTGATCATTGATGGTGGGAGTTGCACCAACGTCGCTTCCAGCGAGATGGTGACTAAACTCGGGCTGACCACTACGACTCACCCAAAACCTTACACTTTGCATTGGCTCGATGATGGGAGCAAAATAAGGGTGACTAAACAAGTGGGGATTGGACTAGCCATGGGCTCATATGAAGACAACGTATTATGTGATGTACTCCCGATGGATGCAAGCCATGTACTGTTGGGAAGACCATGGATGTTCATTAGGGACGTTTTACACCGAGGAAGAAGCAATGAGTACGAGTTACGGGATAAGGGCAAGAAGATTGTGCTTAAACCAATGTCACCTCAAGCTATTCACTCTATGAGTTCTAGTCGGAGTGAAAAGCCAAAACTGGCCATGTTTGCTAGCGAACGAGATGTGGAACATGTTATTAATGATGGCGAGTGCGTGTACTTGTTGATTCTGAAGGAGACGCGGAATGGTAACATGGTTGTGCGGAACGACGAAAGGATGGATGCCTTATTGCACGAATTTGCGGATGTCTTTCCCGGAGAATTACTGTCGTGTTTGCACCTATTCGTGGGATTGAACATCAGATCGACCTCATACTAGGTGCGTCGCTCCCTAATAAAGCTGCCTATAGATGTAATCCCGAGGAGATGAAGGAACTACAAGACCAAATCGAAGAACTAATGAATCGTGGGTATGTTCGAGAAAGCCTAAGCCCTTGTGCGGTTCCGGTATTACTGGTTCCTAAGAAAGACGGATCTTGGAGGATGTGTATTGACAGTCGAGCCGTGAATAATATAACCATCAAGTATCGATTTCCGATTCCAAGGCTTGATGACATGTTGTATGAATTACACGGATCCGTGATCTTTTCAAAGGTTGACCTAGTGGTTATCACCAAATCCGGATGAGAGAAGGAGATGAGTGGAAGACGGCCTTCAAAACTAAACACGGACTGTATGAATGGACCGTTATGCCGTTCGGACTTACAAATACGCCAATTACTTTCATGCGCTTGATGAATGAGGTACCTAAACCATTTTTAGGGAAATTTGTGTTCGTATACTTAGATGATATTTTGATCTACAACCGATCATTGCAAGAACATTTCGAACACTTGAGACGAGTCTTCGAAACCCTTAGAGACCAGAGGCTGTATGGAAAAAAGGAGAAGTGCTCATTTTTGGTCAAAAGTATAGTCTTTCTTGGCTATATTGTTTCAAAAGATGGAGTGTCAGTCGATCAAGCAATGATCGAAGCAATTAAGTTCTGGCCAGTTCCCACTACAATGACGGAAGTTAGATCGTTCCACAGACTGGCTTCATTTTACCGAAGATTCATTCGAGATTTCAGTACCATTGCAAGCCCAATAACCGAATGTTTGAAGAAGGGTACGTTTAATTGGAGCCGGGCTGCTCAGGAGTCGTTTGCAAATTTGAAGGCGAAGTTGTGCGAAGCACCAATCTTAGGATTACCTGATTTTTCGCAACCGTTCGAGGTAGAATTTGATGCTAGCGGAGTTGGCATTGGGGCGGTTGTCATCCAGGGAAAGTGACCTATTGCTTATTTTTCCGAGAAGTTAAACGGTGCTCTTCTAAATTATTGTACATATGATAAGGAGTTTTATGCTATTGTGAGGGCTCTAGATCATTGGAGTCACTATCTTCGGCCGAAGCATTTCATCATACATTCGGACCATGAATCCTTGAAGTATATTAACGGACAACACAAGTTAAGTCCCAGGCATGCGAAGTGGGTGGAATTCTTACAATCATTTCACTTCTCATCAAAGTATAAGGATGGCAAGAGCAATGTTGTAGCAGATGCATTGTCTAGGCGTTATGCCTTACTCGCCACTATTGATGTCCGTTTGCTTGGATTCGAGACAGTAAAGAAGTATTACGACAGTGATGCGGATTTTGGCGAGACCTTTGCCCTTTGCAAATCTGGGCCGATGGGAGAATTTTCGATACAGGAGGGCTTCCTTTTTAAGGGAAATCGTCTTTGCCTACCCATGCACATGATTCGAGAATTGCTGGTTCGAGAGGCTCACAGAGGGGGTTTGGCTGGCCACTTCAGTTCGGCCAAGACATTGGATGTGTTTAAAGAACATTTTTATTGGCCAAGGATGCAGTGGGATGTCCATAATATAATCAGTAAGTGTGTGACATGCCATATTGTGAAGAGTTCGTTCAAACCAGGAATATACACACCTTTACCGATTCTGGAGAGGCCATGGGAAGATGTCTCAATGGATTTCATTGTGGCTTTGCCTCGAACCCAACGAGGTAAGGATGCGATTATGGTGGTTGTCGATCGTTTTTCAAAAATGGCTCATTTTGTTCCTTGTCACAAAACTGATGATGCGGGTAATGTTGCTGACTTGTATTTCCGAGAGGTGGTGCGATTACATGGAGTTCCGAAAACTATTGTTTCAGACCGGGACTCGAAGTTTCTGAGCTACTTTTGGAACACGTTGTGGAGGAAGGTGGGAACCAAGCTTTTGTTTAGTACTTCGCATCATCCTCAAACAGACGGATAAACTGAAGTGACTAAGCGAACACTGGGAACGCTGTTGCGAGGCTTGGTAAGCAAAACACAAAAGGATTGGGATTTGAAGCTCCCACATGCGGAGTTCGCATATAATCACTCTACTACTCATGCCACGGCACACTCTCCATTTGAAGTAGTTTATGGTTTGAATCCTTACATACCGCTAGATCTAATTCCACTACCGAGTGACGAATTGGTGCATAAGGATGCGGAGTCGAAGCTGAAATCAATGATGAAATTACATGAACAGGTGCGTGAACGAATCAAGGAGGTGAACGAGACGTACAAAAGGAAGTCGAACAAGCAAAGAAAACCGAGATTATTCGAGGTTGGAGATTTAGTTTGGGTGAATTTGAGGAAAGAACGATTCCCGAGTAAGCGTAAGAACAAGTTAATGTGACGAGCTGAGGGACCATTTAAAATAGTTGTGAAGGTGAACGACAATGCTTACAAGTTAGAACTTCCGGGTGATTACGGAGTGCATGCTACTTTGAACGTGGGTGATCTATCCCCTTATCTCGACGACGATGGGATTGCCGAATTGAGGACAATTCCTTTTAAAGAAGGAGGAGATGATACGAAACCGACTACTCCAAGCGAAGTAGACGAAGTAATAATTGACATAAAACACCTCGACCATACTCCAACGTACTTGGGCGAGAAAACAGATACGAGACACGGAGTTACCTTGATAATCGGACTTGGAGTAAATCAAACATAAGCAACTTGCACTTGGGGAAAGGGTCCAAGTAGGAAGGCAAAAGAATAAAATAAGAGCTTTAACACTTTCTTTATTATTAAAGCGGCAGGATCCTTGGCAACATGTTGTAGGAAAAAGCGGCTGTCAGGAAGAATATGGAGACAAGTCCCAGCTTTTACTTTTGTCAGCAAGTGACATGAGGAACCTCTTTATTATCTTTTCTTATTTTAAACCCAGCTTGTAATAGTTTATATTATCTTGTCAGGCTGCTTTTGCCTATAAATGGTGGCAGTAGAGTTGTAATGGAACATTATTAAAGGTTGAAAATTTAAGAACACACCTTGTGTTTTCCTTGGTGAATGCTTTTCATCGAAACTTTGATTATTATTCGATGCGTCTTCGAATCTTAATATGATTGATTCTCAATAGGTCTTGAGAAGAAATCACTTTATCGAGTTATAGGTCTAATTCGATAAAACAACTGTTTCTGTCCTGTTTCGATACTCTTCTTGTTTTTGATACAGTGTTGTACTTAATCAAAATTCCGTTTCAAGTGCAGTTCGATTGTTCGAACTTGTTTCCTCTTTTTCAATTTGCAGTCGACCGAAACGTGCTGTTTCGAGTGTTGCTGTTTGGAGGTGGTCTGTGGCAAGTCTTTTATATTTGGCCAAGTTCCCGTCTTGTTGCTGTATCGAGTTGTCGTCATCCATTCCTGTCGCGAGTGCTTGCCGCTATCCCGTATTATTGTTGTAGCGAACTGTTGTCATCAGTTCCCGACAGTTCCTTGTCGATAGCTTCCACTCGTCAAAACAACTTCCTGCTATATCGATAAGGAATTCGCATCACAAGAGAGAATTCGTATCAATTTGATAGAGGTGTTTTGCACCGGGGTAGGAGTAATGAATATGAGTTGCGAGATAAGGGCAAGAAGATCATGTTGAAACCGATGTCACCTCAAGCAGTTCGTGCCATGAGTACCAAACGAGGGGGAAAGCCGAACCTAACCATGTTCGCTAGCAAGAGGTAAATTGAACACGCTATTGAGGGTGGTGAGCATGTTTAAGTGCTGGTGCTAAAAGAGACTCGAGATTATTTTTGGGATGAGTGGGTCATCATGCCATTCGGCCTAACAAATGCCCCGAGTACCTTTATGCGCCTGATGAATGAGGTACTTAAGCCATTTTTGGGATGGTTTGTAGTGGTTTACTTAGATGATATTTTAGTTTATAGTCGGTCGGTGGAGGAGCATCTCAGTTATCTACGGCAAGTATTCGAGACTCTTAGGTCTCAAAGGCTTTATGGAAAGAAATAAAAGTGTGTGTTTCTAGCCGAGAGCATAACTTTTCTTGGCTATATTGTTTCAAGGGACGGAGTGTCGGTTGATCAAACCAAAATCGAAGCACTCAAGGCATGGCCGACGCCTAAGTCCGTGACGGAGGTTAGATCATTCCACGGGCTGGCCTCTTTTTATCGGAGGTTTATTCGAGATTTTAGCACCATAACGAGTCCGATAACGGAGTGTTTGAAGAAGGGTCCGTTTGTGTGGAGCGGGGCTGCCCAAGGGGCGTTTGAAAAGTTGAAAACAAAATTGTGTGAGGCACCTATCTTGGTGTTAGCCGATTTTTCGCAACCGTTCGAGGTAGAATGTGATGCGAGTGGAGCAGGTATTGGGGCGGTTCTCGTCCAAGGGAGACGGCCGATCACATACTTCTCGGAGAAATTGAGTGGGGATCGACTCAACTATTGTACTTATGATAAAGAGTTCTATGCCATTGTGAGAGCTCTTGATCATTGGAGTCATTACCTTCGGCCGAAATACTTTATTCTGTATTCAGATCATGAGTCTTTGTAGTATATTAATGGGCAACAGAAGTTGAGTCCGAGACATGCTAAGTGGGTGGAGTTCTTGATACGAAATTGACTAATCATGATCCAAAATTTACTAGTCCGAGAGAAAAAGGCGAAAAGCGGACAAAATTACCAATTCCCGCGCGTATGACTACTTCATAGTAGTTTTCATATTTTAATCATAACTCTCTCATACGAAGTCCGATTTAGGTGATTCAAGCGGCCATTGAAAGATAAAAGAAAGATCTATAAATCATGTGAAACGGTTCAAGGTCCAGTTATGCTTCTATCAAGCCACACGAACCGTTCAAATGTGTAGTGATTTTTATGGCCGAAAATTGATGAAGATTTGTGAAAATTGTGGTCAAAGCTTGATGAAGATTTGTCAAAGATTCCTTCCACCTACATCCAAACCATTTGGCCGAACCCCCCCCCCCCCCCCCTTATTCAAAGTCTTCACATGTGAAGACTTGTCCTCACTTACTCCTTTGTTTATTTGTCACTTTCAAAGCATGAGATTACCTTTGATTCTTGTCTCCATCCCTTCCCTCACATGCTTAAAAGGGACATCCATGTCCTTGTCCTTGTCCAAAGTCTCCATGTGCTTGAAAGATCCATCCCATACATGATACGACCCCCCCCCCCCACTTGTTATTTGTCAAAGTCTTGTTTATTTTGTTTGATTTTATTTAATCTTGTTTGATCATGTAAGCTTAGTATATATATGCCACATTTGGCATGTTGTAACATGATCTTGAAGTTTAAAAAACGAAATACATGGTGTATTTGATACGAATTACGTAAGTAATGCGTATAAACACAACGGAAGATTAACAAGTTTACAATATGGATCAAAAATTATAAAGGTGATGGACG
Organism: Orobanche coerulescens; assembly: GCA_033398695.1. Taxonomy (NCBI): domain Eukaryota; kingdom Viridiplantae; phylum Streptophyta; class Magnoliopsida; order Lamiales; family Orobanchaceae; genus Orobanche; species Orobanche coerulescens. The sequence continues at coordinate 191,407 of JAWKAU010000178.1, read as the reverse complement.
AATTTAATGGGATTCGGCCGTGATATAGTATGATGTACGGAGTTTGGTGTGTTTTTATCGAACTAGACCTATAACTCGATAAAAGGGTAATCTCTTCCCAAGACCTTTTGAGAATTGATCAAGTTAAAATCTCGAGACTCGTCGAAACAATAACTAAAGTTTGTCGAACTCGTTCAACGTATATTTCAAAGGAAATACAATGTTTATTATGATTCTCGATATTTTACAAATACAACGAGCACTACTATATATAGTAGTTTACAAGGATAATGTTGCCAAAAACAACAAGAAAAAAACGAAACACCAAGCTTCCTTATGTCTTCGGCCGAGATGTGGTGTGGGGGAGGAGAAATCTTGGACAATCTTCAAGTATCTTGGAATGTAGTATGACTTTGACATGTTGAACAAAAAACTTGATGAAAGTCTTCATCCATGGGAGATTTTCGGCCGATTGTGTGGGGAGTCTTGGGAGATTTATTCTTCATGTATCTTGATAAGATATGAAGATCTTGATCTTTTATTTGTCTTGGCCGATTTATCAAACAAGGTGGGGAAGGGGGTGATCTTCACATATCTTGTGAAAGATATGAAGACAAAGGGTCCCTTTCAAGCATGTTTTGGTCGATCTTCCTGCTTTCGGACCGGTTCCGTCGTCGAATTTTACGTTACTCCGATTCCGATTAACAACGTAACTCCAATCCGCGTATTCTTTTCTCCTAAGTATAATGATGCATGGCCATGCGTATCGTCGTGGACGTCGATTTTTATTGGAGCTTCTTCGAGTGGAATATTAGATATCGTATCATTCCCTCCTTCTTTGAAAGGAATTGACCTCAATTCCGTAATGCCATCGTCGTCAAGGTAAGGCGAGATCACCTACGTTGAAAGTCGCGTGTACTCGTATTCTCCGGAAGTTCGACTTTGTATGCGTTGTCGTTCACCTTTTCCACAATTTTACGGACCCTCGGCTCTCGGCATCAATTTGTTCTTCCGTTTGCTTGGGAATCTTTCTTTTCTCAAATGTATCCAAACTAAGTCGCCCACATCGAATAATCTTGCCTTTTTATTTTTGTTCGACTTTCGTTTGTAAATTTCATTCACTTCTTTAATCCGTTCCCGTATCTTTTCATGTAACTTCATCATTGATTTGAGTTTTGCCTCGGCGTCTTTGTGAACCAATTCGTTGCTCGGCAAGGGAATCAAGTCTAATGGCAAGTGCGGATTTAATCCGTATACCACTTCAAAGGTGAATGGGCCGTGGCATAACCGGGTGATCGGTTGTATGCGCGAATTCGGCATGAGCAAGTTTAACGTCCCAATCATACGTGTTTTATTTACCAACCTCGTAATAATGCTCCCAAGGTTCGATTAGTTACCTCGGTCTGCATGTCGGTTTGCGGGTGATGTGAAGTCTTGAATAGGAGTTTAGTACCTACTTTCCTCCATAAAGTATTCGAAGTAACTCGAAATTTGGAATCTCGATCCGACCACGATAGTTTTGGAACTCCGTGTAAGCGAACTACTTCCGGAAGTACAAGTCCGCCACGTTGCTTGCATCATCGGTTTTGTGGCACGCGACAAAGTGAGCCATTTTGAAAAGCGGTCGGCGACCACCATGATCGAGTCCTTGCCTCGTTGAGTGCGAGGTAAAGCCACAATAAAATCCATCGAGACATCCTCCCACGGTCGTAACGGTATCGGCAACGGCATGTATGTACTCGACTTGAGCGAACTTTTCATCATGTGACAAGTTACGCATTTGCTCACGATTGTGCCGACGTCACCATACATCTTCGGCCAAAGAAATGTTCTTTTAGCACCTCTACGATTTTCGTCGAACCCAGTGGCCGGCTAGTCCTCCTCTGTGCGCCTCCCGAACCAACAATTCCCGAATTGTATGCCTCGGCACACACAATTTATTTCCCTTGAAAAGAAAGCCATCCTGTAAAATAAATTCCTCAGACGGGCCGTTTTACAACGGTTAAAAATTTCCCCGAAGTCCAAATCGTCGTTGTAATGATCTTTCAAAGTCTCGAACCCCAACAAACGAACATCTAGCATCGGCAGTAAGGCATACCGTCTCGATAGTGCATCCGCCACTACATTACTCTTCCCGTCCTTGTACTTGGATGAAAAGTGAAAAGATTGTAAAAATTCCACCCATTTTGCATGTCTCGGACTTAACTTACTTTGTCCGTTGATGTATTTCAACGACTCATGATCCGAATGCGGCACGAAATGTTTGACGTAGATAATGACTCCAATGGTCGAGTGCTCTTACGATAGCATAGAACTCCTTGTCGTACGTACAATAATTCACTCGGGCGCCACTTAACTTCTCCGAAAAATAGGCGATGGGACGGCCTTTTGAATAAGCACCGCCGATTCCAACTCCGCTAGCGTCGCATTCTACTTCAAACGGTTGTGAAAAATCGGGTAACGTCAAAATCGGTGCTTCACATAATTTTCCCTTTAAATTTTCAAAAGCCTTTTGGGCCGTCTCGTTCAAGCAAAGGTTCCCTTTTCGGACACTCGTGATCGGATGGAGATAGTCTTTGAAGTCCCGTATGAATCGTCGGTAAAAGAAGCGAGGCCATGAAATGGCCGTACCTCGTGATTGTCTTTGGGGTCGGCCACGACTTGATTGCCGCGATCTTCTCTTGGTCGACCGAAACTCCGTCTTCGAAACAACATAGCCGAGAAAGACAAGACTCTCGACTAGGAAAGTACACTTCTCCCGTTTTCCATAAAGTTTTGTTCCCTTAGCGTCTCAAACACGTACCGCAAATGTTCGAGATGTTCTTCTACGGACCGATGTAGATCAAAATGTCGTCTAAGTACACGACAACAAACTTTCCCAAGAAAGGTTTAAGAACCTCGTTCATCAACCTCATAAAGGTGCTCGGGCGTTGGTGAGGCCGAATGGCATCACAACCCATTCGTAAAGTCCATTCTTCGTTTTAAACGCCGTTTTCCATTCGTCTCCCTCTCGCATGCGGTTGATGGTATCCGCTCCGTAAATCAACTTTGGAAAATATAACCGAGCCATGTAACTCGTCCGGCATGTCGTCTAGTCTCGGGATGGGAAACCGATACTTGACGGTGATGTTATTCACGGCTCTCTGTCAATACACATTCGCCATGTTCCGTCTTTTTTGAGTACGAGTAGAACCGGAACCGCACGGACTTAAACTTTCTCGGACATATCCGTGATTCATGAGTTCATCAATTTGTGTGTAGTTCTTTGGTTTCTTCGGGATTACAACGATACGCCGCTTTGTTCGGTAATGGAGCTCCCGGTATAAGATCAATCTAGTGTTCAATCCCGCGGATAGGTGGTAATCCTACCGGCAAGTCTTCGGGAAATACGTCCGAAAACTCGTGTAATAGTACGTCTATCTCTTCCTCATGTTGCGATTTGGTGGCAAGATTTCGGACCTCTTTGATCATCATCAAATAAACACGCTCGCCATCGTCAATGGCGTGTTCGACTTCTTTCTCGTTTGCAAACATCGTAAGCTTCGGTCCTTCGACTTTTTTCGAACTCATCGTCCGGATAGCTTGAGGTGACATAGGTTTAAGAACAATTTTTTTACCTTTGTCACGTAACTCATACTCATTACTCCTCCCTCGATGTAGTACGTCCCGATCAAATAACCAAGGTCTTCCTAATAACACGTGACATGCGTCCATCGGTAGTACATCGCATGTAATGTCATCGCCATACGAACCCATGGTGAGTCCGACCTTCACTTGTCTTGATACCTTCACTTTGTTCCCATCATCGAGCCAATGGAGTGCATACGGCTTAGGATGGGCCGTGGTGATCAAACCGAGTTTTGAAACCATCTCGCTTGATGCCACGTTTGTACAACTTCCACCGTCAATGATCAAGCTACACCATTTATCTCCGACACGACACTTCGTGTGGAAGATTTAGTCCCGTTGTTCTTCGTCACTTCTAAGTTAAAAACGTCTCCAACTCTTTCTTCTTCGGCTAATAATTCCTCTCGGGCGGCTATGGCTTCTCGCAACGTTACAATCCTCCGATTTGGACAAGAACTTTGATAGTGTCCAAATCCTTGACATTTGAAACACCGGACTTTAGATAGGCTTGTTTCTTTTGGTGTGATAGGAGTTTTTGGAAGGGTAGTAACGGGCTGGCTTGTGGTGACAGGTTTTGGAAACGAGCTAGAACTCGCGCCAAAGTTGGTATTTCCGTATTTAGGTGGGAATTCGGGTTTAGAGAGTTTTGTTTTGTTTTGATTTTCCAACTTTATGCAAAGCCCGCATAAAGTATCGAAGTCGGAATAGGGGTAGAGTTCCACGGAATTAGCAATATTTTTGTTCAAACCTCGTAGGAAAGCGGGACATGCGCAATTCTTCGCTTTCTTCAAGTTCTCCCATCAAGGATAAGTTTTCAAACTCCTCGATGTACTCCTCGACACTTAGCTTTCCTTGCGTGAGGTCAGAAATTTTTCGGTGAGACTTAGCTTGTGTGTAGCCGGGACATATCTTTTCGTAGTTTCCTTTTTAGGGAATCCACGAACGTATCTTCTCTTTTAAGCACGACTTCTTTGTGTCTTCATTCGCTCAAACCAAAGGAAGCTCCTTTCCAAGTTTGAGAATCGCGTACATGCAACGAACCTCGTAATTGAGCTCCAAGAACTCAAACATACGTACAATTTATCTTTCACACTCCAAAAAAACCAAAGTATCGGTGACACCTACGAACTCCGGAAGTTCGGTCTTGTATTCATCCGCATGTCGTGGTGCATGCATGGTGTCATGTCCTCGTCGTGCATGGATTCTGGGCTCCGGTAAGCCGCGAAGAACGTCACGTAGTTGTGCTACTTCTTCATCGGTGAATGCCATCTTCTTGAGTAACGTCGAGACTGTGAGACAAATGTCTCTGATACCACTTATGATACGAATTACGTAAGTAATGCGTATAAACACAATGGAAGATTAACAAGTTTACAATATGGATCAAAAATTATAAAGGTGATGGACGAATTTAATGGGATTCGGCCGTGATATAGTATGATGTACGGAGTTTGGTGTGTTTTTATCGAACTAGACCTATAACTCGATAAAAGGGTAATCTCTTCCCAAGACCTTTTGAGAATTGATCAAGTTAAAATCTCGAGACTCGTCGAAACAATAACTAAAGTTTGTCGAACTCGTTCAACGTATATTTCAAAGGAAATACAATGTTTATTATGATTCTCGATATTTTACAAATACAACGAGCACTACTATATATAGTAGTTTACAAGGATAATGTTACCAAAAACAACAAGAAAAAAACGAAACACCAAGCTTCCTTATGTCTTCGGCCGAGATGTGGTGTGGGGGAGGAGAAATCTTGGACAATCTTCAAGTATCTTGGAATGTAGTATGACTTTGACATGTTGAACAAAAAAACTTGATGAAAGTCTTCATCCATGGGAGATTTTCGGCCGATTGTGTGGGGAGTCTTGGGAGATTTATTCTTCATGTATCTTGATAAGATATGAAGATCTTGATCTTTTATTTGTCTTGGCCGATTTATCAAACAAGGTGGGGAAGGGGGTGATCTAGTTTGATAAATCACTTTCATATTATTCTTGTTTACGTAAGTCGAATTGCCCTACTTTCGGTTGTTTTCTAACGAGCGTTACACATATTCAAGTGTTGTAAGGATAAAAATATTTCCGCTGCAATTACATGCGAATTTACGTCCGTCTTTATACGTAATTCGTATAATAAGTGGTATCGGAGCTCAAGGTTGCTTCCTTGGCGATTTTATTGACGATTTCTTGTGAAGAACTATCTCTTGACTCTTGTTATGGATTTCTCCGATCTCGATTTCTTGATGAAACTCCGTGACGCACTAAACTACTTACCGGAGCAACGTATGCAAGCAAGACGCAGAGACGACGCCAACGATATTGATTTCTTGGCTAAATTCCGCAGCATACCGGAGTTTCACGGATATAGTAATCCAGATGCGTGCATAGATTGGCTCCGTGCTTGTGAGGAGCACTCGGACTTCAAGGCTGCCCCGATCAACCGCCGCATTTCGTTGGTGGCAAGGCGCCTCCGCGGTAGCGCCGCCTTCTGGTGGCAAAATTTGAAACAGTCCCGCTCACAACAACGTAAGCCTAAAATCCAAGATTGGCTTAAATTCAAAAAATATTACAATTGAAGGTTCAAATCCACATCTTACCACCAGTTGTTGTTTCCCCACCACCAATCCTTCAATGCCCCTCCGCCGACCTTCGATCTAAGGTTTATTCCCATCGAAGAATTTCCAGCAAAGCCATTTTTCGATGAAGACGATGTCCCTACCACCATTTTCAATGAAGTAGACGAGACAGAGGTTTCAACGACGCAATACAACGAAGAAAGTGAGTTGAGCCATGTTTCCCTAATTGACGAACTTGGATCTTACTATTATGAGCATGATCCAATTAGTTGTGTTGGCCAAATTGATCAAAACGGATCAAATTATTTTAATGATGAGGAGCCGGTTAGTGTCATGAAAATCGGGCCGGATTATGAAGGGCCACCAGTATTTGATACCAAACCAGTTGATGAAGAGGAACCCATAATTGATTCCGTGTTTCCCATTTTTGATGGTGCACCCGACGTGAAATCATTAATACTTCCCCTTTTGATGTTGTGCCCGACGACGATCCATATCTCGATGAAAGTTGTTTTGAAGATTTTCGTCCAATTAATGATGCAGACTCCAATGATGTGTTTTCGGTTCTTGATACGGAGCAAGAAGATGTTATGATTCCGGAACATCTATATCTTGAGTCTTACCAAGATGTTGATATGAAAGTCGGCGACGAAGCATTTTTCCCAGGTCTTGAAGTGGCATCCGATGAAGAGCGACCTATTATTACTGTCGTGCTTCCCATTTCTGATGTCCGGTTATATGATGATTCATATCGTGATATCGGTATTACCTCGCAGAATAATTGTTATTATTTCATTAATAATGATAGTTTTTTGTTTGGTGATTCCCTGAGATCCCCTATTACCTACCGTCTCAAGATTTTGGGCCATATACGCACTGCGGATATTTTCGAAATCAAGTACGTAGAGGTTTTATCTATTTCATCTAGAAACAATGGGAGTTCGGAATTGAGGACAATTCCCTTTAAAGGGGGAGGAAATGATACGAAATTGACTAATCATGATCCGAAATTTACTAGTCCGAGAGAAAAAGGCGAAAAACGGACAAAATTACCAATTCCCGCGCGTATGACTACTTCATATCAGTTTTCGTATTTTAATCATAACTCTCTCATACGAAGTCTGATTTAGGTGATTCAAGCGGCCATGGAAAGATAAAAGAAAGATCTATAAATCATGTGAAACGGTCCAAGGTCCAATTATGCTGCCATCAAACCACACGAACCGTTCAAATGTGCAGTGATTTTTATGGCCGAAAATTGATGAAGATTTGTGAAAATTGTGGTCCAAGCTTGATGAAGATTTGTCAAAGATCCCTTCCACCTACATCCAAACCATTTGGCCGAACCCCCTGTTCAAAGTCTTCACATGTGAAGACTTGTCCTCACTTACCCCTTTGTTTATTTGTCACTTTCAAAGCATGAGATTACCTTTGATTCTTATCCCCATCCCTTCCCTCACATGCTTGAAAGGGACATCCATGTCCTTGCCTTGTCCAAAGTCTCCATGTACTTGAAAGATCCCTCCCATACATGATACGACCCCCCCCCCCACACTTATTATTTGTCAAAGTCTTGTTTATTTTGTTTGATTTTGTTTAATCTTATTTGATCATGTAAGCTTAGTATATATATGCCACATTTGGCATGTTGTAACATGATCTTGAAGTTTAAAAAACGAAATACATTGTGTATTACTTCTTGTTGAATGATTTTCAGCAAAACCTTGGTTATAATTCGACGCGTCTTCGAGTTGTAATTTAATCGATTCTCAATAGGTCTTGAGGAAAGATTGCCTTATCAAACTATAGGTCTAGTTTGATAAATCACTTTCATATTGTTCTTGTTTACGTAAGCCGAATTTCCCTACTTTCGGTTGTTTTCTAACGAGTGTTACAAATATTCGAGTGTTGTAAGGATAAAAATATTTCCGCTGCAATTACATGCCAATTTACGTCCGTCTTTATACGTAATTCGTATCAGTTCTTGCAATCATTCCATTTTTCATCGTAGTATAAGGACGATAAGAGCAATGTGGTGGCTGATGCGCTGTCTAGAAGGTATGGTTTACTCTCTACTCTTGATGTTCGTTTGTTGGGGTTCGAAACGTTGAAAGATTATTATGTTGATGATGCTGATTTTGGGGAGATTTTTGGCCATTGTAAATCTGGTCCGTTTGGGGAATTTGTGGTACAAGAGGAGTTTCTCTTTAAGGGGAATCGGTTTTGTTTGCCCAAACATGTCGTTCGGGAGTTGTTGGTCCGAGAGGCTCATGGAGGGGGCTTGGCTGGTCACTTTGGCGCGGGTAAGACCATGGGGGTGTTCCAGGAACATTTTTATTGGCCGAAGATGCAAGGGGACGTGGTTGACATCGTTGGCAAGTGTGTAACATGTCATATTGCGAAAAGCTCGTTCAAACCGGGTGAATATATGCCCCTACCGATTCCGGAAAGGCCGTGGGAAGATGTCTCGATGGATTTCATTGTCGATTTGCCTCGTACCCAACGAGGTAAGGATGCGATTATGGTTATTGTCGATCAGTTTTTGAAGATGGCTCAGTTTGTTGCTTGTCACAAAACCGATGATGCGAGTAATGTTGCTTATTTGTATTTTTGAGAGGTGGTTCGTTTGCATGGAGTTTCGAAGACTATTATTTCGGACCGGGACTCGAAATTTCTTAGCTACTTTTGGAACACATTGTGGAGAAAGGTGGGAACCAAGCTTTTATTTAGTACTTCACATCATCCTCAAACCGACGGCCAAACCGAGGTAACCAATCGAACTTTGGGAACCTTATTGCGCGGTCTTGTGAGCAAGACGCAAAAGGATTGGGATTTAAAGCTTGCACATGATGAATTTGCATATAATCGCTCACCTACTCATGCCACGGCTCACTCTCCTTTTCAAGTCGTTTACGGGCTGAATCCATACATGCCGTTGAATCTTATTCTCTTGCCGAGCGACGAGTTAGTACACAAGGATGCCAAATCGAAGCTGAAGTCGATGATGAAGATACATGAGCAAGTATGTGCTCGAATTAAAGAAGTAAATGAGGCTTACAAGCGAAAGTCTAACAAACAAAGGAAGCCGAGATTATTTGAAATTGGCGATTTGGTTTGGGTACATTTGAGGAAGGAAGGATTTCCGAGCAAGCATACGAATAAGTTGATGCCGCGATGATACGAATTACGTAAGTAATACGTATAAAATGCAACGGAAGATTAACAAGTATCAAAGTATCACTTGAATTTTACTAAGGGTGGCCGAAATTTGATGGTGTTCGGCCGTGAGGTAGTGTGATGTACGGATTTTGATGTGTTTTATCGAACTAGACCTATAACTCGATAAAAGGTAATCTCTTCCCAAGACCTATTGAGAATTGATCAAGTTAAAATCTCGAGACGCGTCGAAACAATAACTAAAGTTTTGTTGAACTCGTTCAACGTATATTTCAAAGGAAATACAAGGTTTATTACTTTCAAGGTATGTTACAAATACAACGAGCACTACTATGTATAGTAGTTTCCAACCGAAAGAAAATACAACAAAACGAGAAAACGAAACTTCCTAGCAACATCCTAATCGGCCGAAAATATCAAGGAGATACCAAGCAATCTTGGATTTTATTGTTTGATTGAGACATGAAGAAATCTTGGTCTTTATTTCATGATGGTGACATGAAAGATCCTTGATGAAAGTCTTCACAAATCATCCCTTCTTGCAAGCTTCCAATCGGCCGAAGATACCAAGAGATTAGGAGGATTTTGTATGATATCAATCTCTTTGGAATTATATAGGTGATTATGACTTGAGGGAAAATGACATGAATCATGAAAGTCTTTCTTCAAATCTTGTGTCTTTGGCCGTTTGTCATCATGGTGGGGAAGGAGAATAACTTCATTATCTTGTTAAAGATATGAAGTCAAGTGAGGTCCCTTTCAAGCATGCCTTGGCCGATTTTTCATGCTTTCGGACCGATTCCGTCGTCGAATTTTACGTTACTCCGATTCCGATTAATAACGTAACTCCAATCCGCATATTCTTTTCTCCCAAGTATAATAATGCATGACCATGCGTATCGTCGTGGACGTCGATTTTTATTGGAGCTTCTTCGATTGGAATATTAGGTATCGTATCATTCCCTCCTTCTTTGAAAGGAATTGACCTCAATTCCGTAATGCCATCGTCGTCAAGGTAAGGCGAGAGATCACCTACGTTGAAAGTCGCGTGTACTCCGTATTCGCCCGGAAGTTCGACTTTGTATGCGTTGTCGTTCACTTTTTCCACAATTTTGTACGGACCCTCGGCTCTCGGCATCAATTTGTTCTTCCGTTTGTTTGGGAATCTTTCTTTTCTCAAATGTATCCAAACTAAGTCGCCAACATCAAATAATCTCGCTTTTTTATTTTTGTTCGACTTCCGTTTGTAAATTTCATTCACTTCTTTAATCCGTTCCCGTATCTTTTCATGTAACTTCATCATTGACTTGAGTTTTGCTTCGGCGTCTTTGTGAACCAATTCGTTGCTCGGCAAGGGAATCAAGTCCAATGGCAATTGCGGATTTAATCCGTATACTACTTCAAAAGGCGAATGGGCCGTGGCATAACCGGGTGATCGGTTGTATGCGAATTCCGCATGAGCAAGTTTAACGTCCCAATCCTTCTGTGTTTTATTTACCAACCCTCGCAATAATGCTCCTAAGGTTCGATTAGTTACCTCGATGCATCCGTCGGTTTGTGGGTGATGTGAAGTCTTGAATAGGAGTTTAGTACCGACTTTCCTCCATAAAGTATTCCGTAGTAACTCGTAAATTTGGAATCTCGATCCGACACGATAGTTTTGGAACTCGTGTAAACGAACTACTTCCCGGAAGTACAAGTCCGCCACATTGCTTGCATCATCGGTTTTGTGGCATGCGATAAAGTGAGCCATTTTCGAAAAACGGTCGACGACCACCATGATCGAGTCTTTGCCTCGTTGAGTACGAGGTAAAGCCACAATAAAATCCATCGAGACATCCTCCCACGGTCGTAGCTTGATCGCAACGGCATGTATGTACTCGACTTGAACGAACTTTTCATCATGTGACAAGTGACGGATTTACTCACGATTGTGCTTACGTCACCATACATCTTTGGCCAAAAGAAGTGTTCTTTTAGCACTTCTACAGTCTTGGTCGAGCCGAAGTGACCGGCTAGCCCTCCTCCGTGCGCCTCCCGAACTAGCAATTCCCGAATTGTATGTCTCGGACACATAATTTATTCCCTTGAAGAGAAAGCCATCTGTAACACAAATTCCTCGTGCGGGGCTGTTTTACAACGGTTAAAAATTTCCCGAAGTCCAAATCGTCACGTAATGATCTTTCAAAGTCTCGAACCCCAACAAACGAACATCTAGCATCGACAGTAAGGCATACCGTCTCGATAGTGCATCCGCCACTATATTACTCTTCCCGTCTTTGTACTTGGATGAAAAGTGAAAAGATTGTAAAAATTCTACCCATTTTGCATGCCTCGGGCTTAGCTTACTTTGTCCGTTGATGTATTTTAACGACTCGTGATCCGAGTGCAGCACGAAATGTTTCGAACGTAGATAATGACTCAAATGATCGAGTGCTCTCACAATAGCATAGAACTCCTTGTCGTAAGTACAATAATTCACTCGGGCGCCACTTAGTTTCTCCGAAAAATAGGCGATGGGACGGCCTCTTTGGATAAGCACTGCCCCGATTCCAACTCCGCTAGCGTCGCATTCCACCTCAAACGGTTGTGAAAAATCGGGTAACGTCAAAATCGGCGCTTCACATAATTTCCCCTTTAAATTTTCAAAAGCCTTTTGGGCCGCCTCGTTCCATGCAAAGGTTCCTTTTTTTATACACTCCGTGATCGGACTGGAGATGGTGCTAAAGTCCCGTATGAATCGCCGGTAAAAAGAAGCGAGGCCATGAAATGATCGTACCTCCGTGATTGTCTTTGGGGTCGGCCACGACTTGATTGCCGCGATCTTTTCTTGGTCGACCGAAACTCCGTCTTTCGAAACAACATAGCCGAGAAAGACAAGACTCTCGACTAGGAAAGTACACTTCTCCCGTTTTCCATAAAGTTTTTGTTCCCTTAGTGTCTCAAATACGTACCGCAAATGTTCGAGATGCTCCTCTACGGATCGACTGTAGATCAAAATGTCGTCTAAGTATACGACAACAAACTTTCCCAAGAAAGGTTTAAGAACCTCGTTCATTAACCTCATAAAAGTGCTCGGGGCGTTCGTGAGGCCGAATGGCATCACAACCCATTCGTAAAGTCCATTCTTTGTTTTAAACGCCGTCTTCCATTCGTCTCCCTCTCGCATGCGGATTTGATGGTATCCGCTCCGTAAATCAACTTTGGAAAATATAACCGAGCCATGTAACTCGTCCAGCATGTCGTCTAGTCTCGGGATGGGGAACCGATACTTGACGGTGATGTTATTCACGGCTCTACTGTCAATACACATTCGCCATGTTCCGTCTTTTTTTGGTACAAGTAGAACTGGAACCGCACACGGACTTAAACTTTCTCGGACATATCCGTGATTCATGAGTTCATCAATTTGACGTTGTAGTTCTTTGGTTTCTTCCCGGATTACAACGATACGCCGCTTTGTTCGGTAATGGAGCTCCCGGTATAAGATCAATCTGATGTTCAATTCCGCGGATAGGTGGTAATCCTACCGGCAAGTCTTCGGGAAATACGTCCGAAAACTCGTGTAATAGTGCATCTATCTCTTCCTTATGGTGTGATTTGGTGGCAAGATTTCGGACCTCTTTGATCATCATCACATAAACACGTTCGCCATCGTCAATGGCGTGTTCGACTTCCTTCTCGTTTGCAAACATCGTAAGTTTTGGTCCTTCGACTTTTTTCGAGCTCATCGCCCGGATAGCTTGAGGTGACATAGGTTTAAGAACAATTTTTTTACCTTTGTCACGTAACTCATACTCGTTACTCCTCCCTCGATGTAGTACGTCCCGATCAAATAACCAAGGTCTTCCTAATAACACGTGACATGCGTCCATCGGTAGTACATCGCATGTAATATCATCACCGTATTTAACCCATGGTGAGTCCGACCTTCACTTGTCTTGATACTTTCACTTTGTTTCCATCATCGAGCCAATGGAGTGCATACGGCTTTGGATGGGCCGTGGTGATCAAGCCGAGTTTTGAGACCATCTCGCTCGATGCCACGTTTGTACAACTTCCACCGTCAATGATCAAGCTACACCATTTCTCTCCGACACGACACTTCGTGTGAAAGATTTGGTCTCGTTGTTCTTCGTCACTCGGGGCTGCCTTCGTTTGTAACATGCGAAGGACGAGGTTCGTGTCATAGTTCGGGGCATCGTATGCCTCGCATTCTTCTTCTTCTTCGCCAGCTTCTAAGTTAAAAACTTCTCCAATTCTTTCTTCTTCGGCTAGTAATTCTTCTCGGACGGCTATGGCTTCTCGTAACGTCACAATCCTCCGATTTGGACAAGCACTTTGATAGTGTCCAAATCCTTGACATTTGAAACACCGGACTTTAGATAGGCTTGTTTCTTTTGGTGTGATAGGAGTTTTTGGAATGGTAGTAACGGGTTGGCTTGTGGTGACCGTTTTTGGAAACGAGCTAGAACTCGCGCCAAAGTTGGTATTTCCGTATTTAGGTGGGAATTCGGGTTTAGAGAGTTTTGTTTTGTTTTGATTTTCCAACTTTATGCAAAGTCCGCATAAAGTATCAAAGTCGGAATAGGGGTAGAGTTCCACGGAATTTGCAATATTTTTGTTCAAACCTCGTAGGAAACGGGACATTCGCAATTCTTCGCTTTCTTCAAGTTCTCCCATCAAGGATAAGTTTTCAAACTCCTCGATGTACTCCTCGACACTTAGCTTTCCTTGCGTGAGGTCAGAAATTTTTCGATACAAGCTTAACTTGTGTGTAGCCGGGACATATCTTTTTCGTAGTTTCCTTTTTAGAGAATCCCACGAACGTATCTTTTCTTTTCCGGCACGAACTCTTTGTGTCTTCATTCGCTCAAACCAAAGGGAAGCTCCCTTTCCAAGATTGAGAATCGCGTACTTGCAACGTACTTCGTCATTGAGATCCTTGAACTCAAACATTCGTTCAATTTTTCTTTCCCACTCCAAATAAACCTCGGGATCGGTGCCGCCTACGAACTCCGGAAGTTCGCTGGTCTTGTATTCATCCGCATGTCGTGGTGCATGCATGGTGTGATACGAATTACGTAAGTAATACGTATGAAATGCAACGGAAGATTAACAAGTATCAAAGTATCACTTGAATTTTACTAAGGGTGGCCGAAATTTGATGGTGTTCGGCCGTGATGTAGTATGATGTACGGAGTTTGATGTGTTTTATCGAACTAGACCTATAACTTGATAAAAGGTAATCTCTTCCCAAGACCTTTTGAGAATTGATCAAGTTAAAATCTCGAGACGCGTCGAAACAATAACTAAAGTTTGTTGAACTCGTTCAACGTATATTTCAAAGGAAATACAAGGTTTATTATGATTCAAGATATTTTACAAATACAACGAGCACTACTATATATAGTAGTTTCCATCCGAAAGAAAATACAACAAAACGAGAAAACGAAACTTCCTAGCAACATCCTAATCGGCCGAAAATATCAAGGAGATACCAAGCAATCTTGGATTTTATTGTTTGATTGAGACATGAAGAAATCTTGGTCTTTATTTCATGATGGTGACATGAAGGAAAGTCTTCACAAATCATCCCTTCTTGCAAGCTTCCAATCGGCCGATCCTAATCAAGGAGTGAGGAGGATTTGGTGTAGATTTGATGAAGATATCTTGATGGTGACATGAAGAACATGCTTGAAGAAAGTCTTCCTCAATCTCATGATATGGCCGATTTTTGTGGGGAAGGAGATCATGGTGAATTTTGGTGTTATTAGGTGATGAAAGTCTTTCTCAATATCTAGTAGGGCCGATTTGTTGATGTCATGTATCTTGACAATCATGAGTCCCTTTCAAGCATGATACGGCCGGTTTTTCATGCTTTGGACCGATTCCGTCGTCGAGTTTTACGTTATTCCGATTCCGATTAACAACGTAACTCCAATCCGATTAACATTTTCTCCTAAGTATAACGATGCATGGCCATGCGAATTTGCATCATCATGGATGTCGATTTTTATTGGAGCTTCTTCGATGGAATATTAGATATCGTATCATTCCCTCCGTCTTTGAAAGGAATTGACCTCAATTCCGTAATGCCATCGTCAAGGTAAGGCGAGAGATCACCTACGTTGAAAGTCGCGTGTACTACGTATTCGCAAGGAAGTTCGACTATGTATGCCTTGTCGTTCACTTTTTCCACAATTTTGTACGGACCCTCGGCTCTCGGCATCAATTTGTTCTTCCGTTTGCTTGGGAATCTTTCTTTTCTCAAATGTATCCAAACTAAGTCGCCAACATCAAATAACCTCGCTTTTTTATTTTTGTTCGACTTCCGTTTGTAAATTTCATTCACTTCTTTAATCCGTTCCCGTATCCTTTCATGTAACTTCATCATTGATTTGAGTTTTGCTTCGGCGTCTTTGTGAACCAATTCGTTGCTCGGCAAGGGAATCAAGTCCAATGGCAAGTGCGGATTTAATCCGTATACCACTTCAAAAGGTGAATGGGCCGTGGCATAACCGGGTGATCGGTTGTATGCGAATTCCGCATGAGCAAGTTTAACGTCCCAATCCTTCTGTGTTTTATTTACCAACCCTCGCAATAATGCTCCCAAGGTTCGATTAGTTACCTCGATGCATCGTCGGTTTGCGGGTGATGTGAAGTCTTGAATAGGAGTTTAGTACCTACTTTCCTCCATAAAGTATTCCGAGTAACTCAAATTTGGAATCTCGATCCGACACGATAGTTTTGGAACTCCGTGCAAACGAACTACTTCCTAAGTACAAGTCCGCCACATTGCTTGCATCATCGGTTTTGTGGCACGCGATAATGTGATCCATTTACGAAAAACGGTCGACGACCACCAAGATCGAGTCTTTTCCACGTTGAGAAAGAGGTAAAGCCCCAATAAAATCCATCTAGACAACCACCCACGGTCGTAGCAGTATTGGCAACGGCATGTAGGTACTCGACTTGAACGATCTTTTCATCTTTTGACATGTTACACATTTGCTCACGTTTGTGCTTACGTCACCTTACATCTTCGGCCATAAGTAATGTTCTTTTAGCACCTCTGATCTTGGTCGAGCCGAAATGACCGGCTAGTCCTCCTCCGTGCGCCTCCCGAACCAGCAATTCCCGAATGGTATGTCTCGGCACACATAATTTATTTCCCTTGAAAAGAAAGCCATCCTGTAAAACAAATTCCTCAAATGCGGGGCGTTTTACAACGGTTAAAAATTTCCCGAAGTCCAAATCGTCGTTGTAATGATCTTTCAAAGTCTCGAACCCCAACAAACGAACATCTAGCATCGATGAAGGCATACCGTCTCGATAGTGCATCCGCCACTACATTACTCTTCCCGTCTTTGTACTTGGATGAAAAGTGAAAAGATTGTAAAAATTCCACCCATTTTGCATGTCTCGGGCTTAGCTTACTTTGTCCGTTGATGTATTTCAACGACTCGTGATCCGAATGCAGCACGAAATGTTTCGAACGTAGATAATGACTCCAATGATCGAGTGCTCTTACGATAGCATAGAACTCCTTGTCGTAAGTACAATAATTCACTCGGGCGCCACTTAACTTCTCCGAAAAATAGGCGATGGGACGGCCTCTTTGAATAAGCACTGCCCCGATTCCAACTCCGCTAGCGTCGCATTCTACCTCAAACGGTTGTGAAAAATCGGGTAACGTCAAAATCGGCGCTTCACATAATTTTCCCTTTAAATTTTCAAAAGCCTTTTGGGCCGCCTCGTTCCATGCAAAGGTTCCCTTTTTCAGACACTCCGTGATCGGACTGGAGATAGTGCTAAAGTCCCGTATGAATCGTCGGTAAAAAGAAGCGAGGCCATGAAATGACCGGACCTCCGTGATTGTCCTTGGGGTCGGCCACGACTTGATTGCCGCGATCTTCTCTTGGTCGACCGAAACTCCGTCTTTCGAAACAACATAGCCGAGAAAGACAAGACTCTCGACTAGGAAAGTACACTTCTCCCGTTTTCCATAAAGTTTTGTTCCCTTAGCGTCTCAAATACGTACCGCAAATGTTCGAGATGTTCCTCTACGGACCGACTGTAGATCAAAATGTCGTCTA
Source organism: Orobanche coerulescens (assembly GCA_033398695.1). NCBI lineage: Eukaryota > Viridiplantae > Streptophyta > Magnoliopsida > Lamiales > Orobanchaceae > Orobanche > Orobanche coerulescens. The sequence goes on along the minus strand of JAWKAU010000178.1, from coordinate 173,941 downwards.
AGTACACGACAACAAACTTTCCCAAGAAAGGTTTAAGAACCTCGTTCATCAACCTCATAAAAGTGCTCGGGGCGTTGGTGAGGCCGAATGGCATCACAATCCATTCGTAAAGTCCATTCTTTGTTTTAAACGCCGTTTTCCATTCGTCTCCCTCTCGCATGCGGATTTGATGGTATCCGCTCCGTAAATCAACTTTGGAAAATATAACAGAGCCATGTAACTCGTCCAGCATGTCGTCTAGTCTCGGGATGGGAAACCGATACTTGACGGTGATGTTATTCACGGCTCTCTTCACAATACACATTCGCCATGTTCCGTCTTTTTTTGGTATAAGTAGAACTGGAACCGCACACGGACTCAAACTTTCTCGGACATATCCGTGATTCATGAGTTCATCAATTTGACGTTGTAGTTCTTTGGTTTCTTCGGGATTACAACGATACGCCGCTTTGTTCGGTAATGGAGCTCCCGGTATAAGATCAATCTGGTGTTCAATCCCGCGGATAGGTGGTAATCCTACCGGCAAGTCTTCGGGAAATACGTCCGAAAACTCGTGTAATAGTGCGTCTATCTCTTCCTCATGTTGCGATTTGGTGGCAAGATTTCGGACCTCTTTGATCATCATCAAATAAACACGTTCGCCATCGTCAATGGCGTGTTCGACTTCTTTCTCGTTTGCAAACATCGTAAGTTTCGGTCCTTCGACTTTTTTCGAACTCATCGTCCGGATAGCTTGAGGTGACATAGGCTTAAGAACAATTTTTTTACCTTTGTCACGTAACTCATACTCATTACTCCTCCCTCGATGTAGTACGTCTCGATCAAATAACCAAGGTCTTCCTAATAACACGTGACATGCGTCCATCGGTAGTACATCGCATGTAATATCATCGCCATACGAACCCATGGTGAGTCCGACCTTCACTTGTCTTGATACTTTCACTTTGTTTCCATCATCGAGCCAATGGAGTGCATACGGCTTAGGATGGGCCGTGGTGATCAAACCGAGTTTTGAGACCATCTCGCTTGATGCCACGTTTGTACAACTTCCACCGTCAATGATCAAGCTACACCACTTATCTCCGACACGACACTTCGTGTGGAAGATTTGGTCTCGTTGTTCTTCGTCCTTTGGCGGCCTTCGTTTGTAACATGCGAAGGACGAGGTTCGTGTCATAGTTCGGGGCATCGTATGCCTCGCATTCTTCTTCTTCTTCGTCAGCTTCTAAGTTAAAAACGTCTCCAACTCTTTCTTCTTCGGCTAGTAATTCCTCTCGGGCGGCTATGGCTTCTCGTAACGTCACAATCCTCCGATTTGGACAAGCACTTTGATAGTGTCCAAATCCTTGACATTTGAAACACGGACTTTAGATAGGCTTGTTTCTTTTGGTGTGATAGGAGTTTTGGAATGGTAGTAACGGGTGGCTTGTGGTGACAGTTTTGGAAACGAGCTAGAACTCGCGCCAAAGCTGGTATTTCCGTATTTAGGTTCGGGTTTAGAGAGTTTTGTTTTGTTTTGATTTTCCAACTTTATGCAAAGTCCGCATAAAGTATCAAAGTCGGAATAGGGGTAGAGTTCCACGGAATTAGCAATATTTTTGTTCAAACCTCGTAGGAAACGGGACATCCGCAATTCTTCGCTTTCTTCAAGTTCTCCCATCAAGGATAAGTTTTCAAACTCCTCGATGTACTCCTCGACACTTAGCCTTCCTTGCGTGAGTTCAGAAATTTTTCGATACAAGCTTAACTTGTGTGTAGTCGGGACATATCTCTTTCGTAGTTTCTTTTTTAGAGAATCCCACGAACGTATCTTCTCTTTTCCGGCACGAACTCTTTGTGTCTTCATTCGCTCAAACCAAAGGGAAGCTCCCTTTCCAAGTTTGAGGATCGCATACTTGCAACGTACCTCGTCATTGAGATCCTTGAACTCAAACATTCGTTCAATTTTTCTTTCCCACTCCAAATAGACCTCGGGATCGGTGCCGCCTACGAACTCTGGGAGTTCGCTTGTCTTGTATTCATCAGCATGTCGTGGTGCATGCATGGTGTCGTATCCTCGTCGTGCTTGGATTCTGGGCTCCGGTAAGCCACGAAGAACGTCACGTAGTTGTGCTACTTCTTCATCTATGAATGCCATCTTCTTGAGTAACGTCGAGAACTGTGAGACAAATGGCTCTGGTACCACTTATGATACGAATTACGTAAGTAATACGTATGAAATGCAACGGAAGATTAACAAGTATCAAAGTATCACTTGAATTTTACTAAGGGTGGCCGAAATTTGATGGTGTTCGGCCGTGATGTAGTATGATGTACGGAGTTTGATGTGTTTTATCGAACTAGACCTATAACTCGATAAAAGGTAATCTCTTCCCAAGACCTTTTGAGAATTGATCAAGTTAAAATCTCGAGACGCGTCGAAACAATAACTAAAGTTTGTTGAACTCGTTCAACGTATATTTCAAAGGAAATACAAGGTTTATTATGATTCAAGATATTTTACAAATACAACGAGCACTACTATATATAGTAGTTTCCATCCGAAAGAAAATACAACAAAACGAGAAAACGAAACTTCCTAGCAACATCCTAATCGGCCGAAAATATCAAGGAGATACCAAGCAATCTTGGATTTTATTGTTTGATTGAGACATGAAGAAATCTTGGTCTTTATTTCATGATGGTGACATGAAGGAAAGTCTTCACAAATCATCCCTTCTTGCAAGCTTCCAATCGGCCGATCCTAATCAAGGAGTGAGGAGGATTTGGTGTAGATTTGATGAAGATATCTTGATGGTGACATGAAGAACATGCTTGAAGAAAGTCTTCCTCAATCTCATGATATGGCCGATTTTTGTGGGGAAGGAGATCATGGTGAATTTTGGTGTTATTAGGTGATGAAAGTCTTTCTCAATATCTAGTAGGGCCGATTTGTTGATGTCATGTATCTTGACAATCATGAGTCCCCTTCAAGCATGATACGGCCGGTTTTTCATGCTTTCGGACCGATTCCGTCGTCGAGTTTTACGTTATTCCGATTCCGATTAACAACGTAACTCCAATCCGATTAACATTTTCTCCTAAGTATAACGATGCATGGCCATGCGAATTTGCATCATCATGGATGTCGATTTTTATTGGAGCTTCTTCGACTGTAATATTAGATATCGTATCATGGTGTCATGTCCTCGTCGTGCATGGATTCTGGGCTCCGGTAAGCCGCGAAGGACGTCACGTAGTTGTGCTACTTCTTCATCGGTGAAAGCCATCTTCTTGAGTAATGTCGAGAACTGTGAGACAAATGTCTCCGATACCACTTATGATACGAATTACGTAAGTAATACGTATAAAATGCAACGGAAGATTAACAAGTATCAAAGTATCACTTGAATTTTACTAAGGGTGGCCGAAATTTGATGGTGTTCGGCCGTGAGGTAGTGTGATGTACGGATTTTGATGTGTTTTATCGAACTAGACCTATAACTCGATAAAAGGTAATCTCTTCCCAAGACCTATTGAGAATTGATCAAGTTAAAATCTCGAGATGCGTCGAAACAATAACTAAAGTTTTGTTGAACTCGTTCAACGTATATTTCAAAGGAAATACAAGGTTTATTACTTTCAAGGTATGTTACAAATACAACGAGCACTACTATATATAGTAGTTTCCAACCGAAAGAAAATACAACAAAACGAGAAAACGAAACTTCCTAGCAACATCCTAATCGGCCGAAAATATCAAGGAGATACCAAGCAATCTTGGATTTTATTGTTTGATTGAGACATGAAGAAATCTTGGTCTTTATTTCATGATGGTGACATGAAAGATCCTTGATGAAAGTCTTCACAAATCATCCCTTCTTGCAAGCTTCCAATCGGCCGAAGATACCAAGAGATTAGGAGGATTTTGTATGATATCAATCTCTTTAGAATTATATAGGTGATTATGACTTGAGGGAAAATGACATGAATCATGAAAGTCTTTCTTCAAATCTTGTGTCTTTGGCCGTTTGTCATCATGGTGGGGAAGGAGAATAACTTCATTATCTTGTTAAAGATATGAAGTCAAGTGAGGTCCCTTTCAAGCATGCCTTGGCCGATTTTTCATGCTTTCGGACCGATTCCGTCGTCGAATTTTACGTTACTCCGATTCCGATTAATAACGTAACTCCAATCCGCATATTCTTTTCTCCCAAGTATAATAATGCATGACCATGCGTATCGTCGTGGACGTCGATTTTTATTGGAGCTTCTTCGATTGGAATATTAGGTATCGTATCACGCGAGCGGAGGGACCGTTTAAAGTAGTTGCTAAAGTGAACGATAATGCATATAAGGTAGAACTTCCGGGGGATTATGGAGTGTACGCTACTTTTAATGTAGGAGATCTCTCTCCTTATCTTGATGATGACGGAATTTCGGAATTGAGTACAATTCCCTATAAAAGGGGAGGAGATGATACGATATGGGCTAGTGGAGGAGATGATTTGGTGATCGATGTAAAAGACCATGCACTCCAGGCACATGCACGTCGAATCACGTACCTAGGAGAGAAGACGAGCTCGGAACTTGGAGTGACTTTGGTGGTCGGGCTTGGGATTACGTAATTGTTCATTTTATTTTTAGTAGGAAATATTATTCATAAGGATGCGATATGTGCATGCCTATTTTACTTTACCCTGTTCGTTTTAGTAGTTTCCTTAATCGATAGTAGCCCAAACTTGTTCAAGGGCATTTTAGGGAGTAACCTTTATTCTTGTTGCTAGGGTTTGGCGGCTATATATACATCATATAGCTCGGCCGATTGGAGATATTGAATACACTTGATATTTTGCTCTCTTTTGAGTTCTATTTGTTTGACGTGCCTCAAACACAAATTCTTGATTATTATTCGACGCGTTTTCGAATTATAATCCAATCAATTATCAATAGGTCTTGGGAAGAAATCATCTTTGATGAGTTATAGGTCTAACTCGTTAAAAATCTTTTATTGTTTTCTATTTGTCCGATCGGAAGTTTTCTTGCTTGGACGGAATCTTTGGATTCGTTTGTGGTGTTGTTCATCAGAGTGTTTTCCAGTTTCTTGTTCGTGAAACTTACTTTGATCTCGTTAAATCGCCATCTTCACAATTGAGTGTGATTCATATCATATATGTCAGCATACGTTTGGATTGACCTATTCGAAATTATTGACCGGTGTCCGAGCGGGGTTTCTATTTTCGCTGCATCCGATCACAATTCGCTGTTCACTACTGTTTTTTTTTTTGGGAAAAGTCAATTGCATAAATAAAATAAGAGTGGCCAAGAAAGGCTGGCCAATACCCGACAACCATATAGAATGGTGCACCAAACAACGAACAAAGAGCAAAAGTAGGAAAACAAAGCCTACGAACAAATGGCTACCAAAGCTACAAAGCCTAGAAAGATACAAACAAAAGAGGAACTACCAAGCTATCCTCCAAATACGACGAAGAGCCACAGTAGATAGAGAACGAGCGGGCCATCTATGAGAGATAATATCACGAACAAGACCTATCCCCTGGAAAGTAACCGAATGAGGATCTCGACGGCTCGCCAAACCTCCTCTCGTTCCTCTCCGCCAAATCAAATAGACCAACGCAAAGAAGAAGAATACGGTAAGCCACGTTGACCACGTGCTTACCTCTCCACCTCCTAGCAGCCCACAATACCCCCGAGCTCCACACAGAGTGGGGCCAACGAAAGCGGACGGCCCTCCTAGCAATAGAAATACACCTCCTAGAATAAGGGCACTGAAAGAATAGGTGGGAGTGCGTCTCTACCGCCATACCACAAAGTACACAAATCCCATCAATATGCTGAAGCCAAGGCTTATCCATAGTCGATAATCGCTCCTGAATAGCCAACCAGAGGATGAAAGAGTGTCTCGGGATTTTTCCCGGTCCGTGCAAGAGCGGAGCCCAAGGAACAGGGGGCGAATAACCTTTGAGGAACCGAAGAGCAGAAGAGGATGAAAAAATCCCCGAACTAAGCGGTCTCCATAAAACGCGATCCTGACCCCCATTAATATGTGGCAAAGGTATAATCTGCAAAGCTCGGCCTATCCACCACCGGCCACTCCCAAGAACCCTCAACAATAACCGAATGAAGCCTAGCACCCACGTCGATGCCGGACCACGAGGAGCTCTAGGAATGAATGCCTAATCACACCCATAGAATGCCGGGTCCGACCACAAGAAGAAGGATGAGCCATCTCAATGGAATCTTGAAATGCTCCCATAACAAGGGGACGCAGCTTTAAGCCGACGCCAATACCAAGTCAAGCCGGAGAAACACTAAGGTCCTAGAAAGAACAACTGCAACCTAAAAGTCCGAACCCAATTAACCTGCATGAGCGATTAGAGCCCGTGATAAGAGCCTGATATGACGTGCCATCGCCCGATTCGGAGCCTCAACGGAATGATGCCACGGCCCCCACAATCCACATCCAAGCAAACCTTAGCCTGTGCCACCTTAGCCGAGCCCGAATCATGAGAACCTCGCCGGAGGAACCGCACGATACGTTTCTCAATCAAAGAGAGAACGCCCTTAGGCAAAATAAAACTACCAGCCCAATAAATATGTAAAGAAGATAAGACAGAGCGAATAAGCTGGCACCGACCTGCCATGGAAAGAGCAGTACTAGCCCACGAACTCAGACGACCATCAATCGAATCAATCAAAGGGGAACACATAGCAATTGTCAGCTTTGAAGTAATCAAGGGAACTCCCAAATACCTCACAGGAAGCTGACCTAGCTGAAACCCTAACAACTGCTGGAACTGGGCCCCCTGCACCTGAGCACTAGCTGATAGAAAGATATTACTCTTACTCGGGTTGGCCCGTAGTCCAGAAAGGGAAGCAAAGATCTCAATACTTTTCTTCACAACACCGACAGAGACAACATCAGGATTACAGAAAAGGAGAAGGTCATCGGCAAAAGCAAGCATGAAGGTGCGTGTAGCCAAACACTTCCAGTGGAATCTGAACCCCGGAGTCTGAGCGATCTCATGGGCGATAATACCATGGAGGACCTCCATAACAATAACAAACAGATACGGAGAGATAGGGTCACCCTGCCTCAGCCCCCTACGGCCCCTAAAGATACCCTCAGCATCCCCATTCAAGGAGATCGAGTAAGCCGGAGTGGTGATACACTCCCTGACTGATACGAATCGGTCAACATCATCAAATACAAAAAAGAAGATTATCCGACCAAGCTTGATTGAGTCGCGGGCATACATAAAATCCTCATGCAAAATACATGGACAAATTACCAATTCTCGCGCACACGACGACTTCGTAGCAGTTTTAGTATTTTGCCCATAACTTTCTCGTCCGAAATCCGATTCAGGTGATTCAAGTGGCCATGGAAAGCTAAGAAAGAGAGCTACAAATCTTATGAAGACCATAGGACCAAATTCGGACCCATTGGATCCCAGAAATGACAAACGGCCAAAGACACAAGATTTGAAGAAGACTTTCATGCTTCATGTCATTTTCCCTCAAGTCATAATCACCTATATAATTCCAAAGCATGAAGATCGACCAAAACATGCTTGAAAGGGACCCTTTGTCTTCATATCTTTCACAAGATAAGTAAAGATAACCTCCTTCCCCACCTTGTTTGAAAAATCGGCCAAGACAAAATAAAAGACCCCATCTTCATATCTTATCAAGATACATAAAGATCATGTCCTAAATAAATCTCCCAAGACTCCCCCACAAAATCGGCCAAAATTTCCATGGATAAAGACTTTCATCAAGTCTTCTTTCAACATGTCAAAGTCATGCACACTACATTCCAAGACACTTGAAGATTGTCCAAGATCTTGCCTTCCCCACACCACATTCGGCCGAACATGAGGAAGATTGGTGGCTCGTTTTTTTCTTGTTGTTTTTGTATCATTATCCTTGTATACTACTATATATAGTAGTCCATTTGATGATTGAAATAAATCTTGAATCTTGAAAGTTTAAAAACCTTGTATTTCTTTGAAATATACGTTGAACGAGTTCAACAAAACCTTGGTTATTATTTCGACGCGTCTCGAGATTTTAACTTGATCAATTCTCAATAGGTCTTGGGAAGAGATTACTTTTATCGAGTTATAGGTCTAGTTCGATAAAACACATCCAAATCCGTATACACTACTACCTCACGGCCGAAATCCATTTAAGTTCGGCCACCCCTTGTATTTTCGAGTGACACTTTGATAATCGTCAAGACATAATAATCTTCCGTTGTATTTCATACGCATTACGTCGTAATTCGTATCATCTTCTTGTTCGATATTTTTATTGTTATATCCGATATTATTCACATACAAAATACATCCGAAAAACTCCATATTCGTAAAAGCCTTCCGCTATCATACACTTACATATACTCCGACCGATACGTATCCACCTCTCCCCGGATAATTCGTATCATAAGTGGTATCGGAGCCCAAGGTCATCTCCTTGGGCGATTTATTCAACGAATTTTTTTTGTTGAGATTAGAGCAGTCGGAAGAAAACAAAGTTTCCCGTGGATTCGACCGTTGGATCATTACGAAATTTTGACAAAGGTAAGCCAACTTCTTGAACTACAGTCTGAACGGTGGAGATCAGATTCTTTGATCATCTTCTTGGTTCATTCTTCACGGATTTCTTGGAAAATTTTTTGTCCGATTTCTTGTCAAGAACTATCTCTTGATTCTTGTTATGGATTTCTCCGAGCTCGATTTCTTGATGAAACTCCGTGACGCACTAAACGGCTTACCGGAGCAACGTATGCAAGAAAGACGCAGAGACGATGCCAACGATATTGATTTCTTGGCCAAATTCAGCAGCATAACGGAATTTCACGGATATAGTAAAACAGATGCTTGCAAATATTGGCTCAATGCTTGTGAGTAGCACTCGGACTTCAAGGCGCCCGATCAACCGCCGCGTTTATTGGTGACAAAGCGCCTCCGCGGTAGCGCCGCCTTCTGGTGGCAAAAATTGAAACAGTCTCGTTCACAACAACGTAAGCCTAAAATTACAGATTGGCAAAAATTCAGAAAATATTTCAAGCGAAGGTTCAAAGCCACATCTTACCACCAGTCGTTGTTTCCCCACCACCAATCCTTCGACGCCCCGCCGCCAACCTTTGATCAAAAAAATTTTTTTCATCGAAGAATTTCCAGCGAAGTTTTTTTTGACGAAGACGATGTCCCTACCACCATTTTCAATGAAGTAGACGAGACAGAGTTTTCAACGGAGCAATTCAACGAAGAAGATGAGTTGAGCCGTGTCTCCCTAGTCGACGAACCTAGATCTTGCTACTTTGATCATGGGCTAGTTGGTTGTGTTGGCCAAATTGACCAAAACGGATCAAATTATTTTAGTAACGCGAAACAAGATCACGGCCTTATGCTTTCTGAAACGGCTAATCTTGAAGATGAACTCTTTGTCACTGACGACTTTGATATGACAGAATTTCCTGCGGCATTTTTTGATGACAAAGAAGACGATGGTTGGAGTCGAGCTGCCCTATCGGAGCAAAGTGGGTCGTATGACTTTGTTGCGGTACGAAACGAGCTTAGTGGATTAATTTTTGATGAGACATTATTGGAGGAGCACAGCAATATTGAAACGGAGTGTTGGTTAGATTATGACCGCCAAAGATTTGATGAGGAACCAATTGATGAAGAGGAATCGTAATAAATCCTATGGTTCCCACCGTAATAAATTCTGTGTTTTCCATTTTTGATGATGAACCCGAGAAATCGGTGTTTCCAGTCGGAGGAGGAACCCGATGTGGAGTTAACTGCGTCCCATTTCGTATATCCACTCATGTCATGATATCGGTATTACAGCGGAGTAAATATTATTATTTTATTAATAATGATAGTTATTTTGTTGGTGATTCTCGAGGGGGCCCCACTACCTATCGTCTCAAGATTTTGGGTCATGTACGTACTGCGGACATCTTCGAGATCAAATACTTAGAGGCTTTAGTTAATTATCTTGGTGACGAAGGGAGTTCGGAATTGAGGACAATTCCCTTTAAAGAGAGAGGGTATGATACGAATCGGTCAACATCATCAAATACAAAAAAGAAGATTATCCGACCAAGCTTGATTGAGTCGCGGGCATACATAAAATCCTCATGCAAAATACATGGACAAATTACCAATTCTCGCGCACACGACGACTTCGTAGCAGTTTTAGTATTTTGCCCATAACTTTCTCGTCCGAAATCCGATTCAGGTGATTCAAGTGGCCGTGGAAAGCTAAGAAAGAGAGCTACAAATCTTATGAAGACCATAGGACCAAATTCGGACCCATTGGATCCCAGAAATGACAAACGGCCAAAGACACAAGATTTGAAGAAGACTTTCATGCTTCATGTCATTTTCCCTCAAGTCATAATCACCTATATAATTCCAAAGCATGAAGATCGACCAAAACATGCTTGAAAGGGACACTTTGTCTTCATATCTTTCACAAGATAAGTAAAGATAACCTCCTTCCCCACCTTGTTTGAAAAATCGGCCAAGACAAAATAAAAGACCCCATCTTCATATCTTATCAAGATACATAAAGATCATGTCCTAAATAAATCTCCCAAGACTCCCCCACAAAATCGGCCAAAATTTCCATGGATAAAGACTTTCATCAAGTCTTCTTTCAACATGTCAAAGTCATGCACACTATATTCCAAGATACTTGAAGATTGTCCAAGATCTTGCCTTCCCCACACCACATTCGGCCGAACATGAGGAAGATTGGTGGCTCGTTTTTTTCTTGTTGTTTTTGTATCATTATCCTTGTATACTACTATATATAGTAGTCCATTTGATGATTGAAATAAATCTTGAATCTTGAAAGTTTAAAAACCTTGTATTTCTTTGAAATATACGTTGAACGAGTTCAACAAAACCTTGGTTATTATTTCGACGCGTCTCGAGATTTTAACTTGATCAATTCTCAATAGGTCTTGGGAAGAGATTACTTTTATCGAGTTATAGGTCTAGTTCGATAAAACACATCCAAATCCGTATACACTACTACCTCACGGCCGAAATCCATTTAAGTTCGGCCACCCCTTGTATTTTCGAGTGACACTTTGATAATCGTCAAGACATAATAATCTTCCGTTGTATTTCATACGCATTACGTACGTAATTCGTATCATCTTCTTGTTCGATATTTTTTATTGTTATATCCGATATTATTCACATACAAAATACATCCGAAAAACTCCATATTCGTAAAAGCCTTCCGCTATCATACACTTACATATACTCCGACCGATACGTATCCACCTCTCCCCGGATAATTCGTATCACTGACCCAAGCAATAAACGTCTGGTGGAACCCCATACATTGCAGAGCAATCAAAACAAAATCCCATTCAACAGTGTCGTAAGCTTTCATAAGATCAACCTTAAAGACACACCGACTCGGCATCCCTCTTTGCCCATAACCATGAAGAAGCTCCTGGGTGAGAAGGATATTATCACTAATCCTTCTCCCAGGAATAAAAGCTGTCTGAACTGGATCAATCAAGGAATCAAGGCTATCACGCATACGATGGACCATAATCTTAGAAATAGCCTTATATAAAAGGTTACAACAAGAAATCGGCCTAAAGTCAGACATGCTCCTCGGCAAAGCAACTTTAGGAACAAGAGATATAAGGGTAGTATTGATCTGCTTGACGAATTGACCCGAGGAGAAAAAATGTTTAATAGCGTAAGTAATCTCACCCCCAACAATCGGCCAGGCTCGTCGATAAAAAGCGGCATTAAACCCATCAGGGCCTGGGGCCGAATTCATATCGAACCCAAAGAAAACAGAACGAACCTCCTCATCAGAAACCGGTCTGATCATATGTAACGCAACATCAGGAGGAAGAGAAGAAGAGACAAAGGGTCTCACCTGATTGTACGATATAGGCTGAACCCGATCCGAAGAACCCAATAACCTCTCATAGAACCCAACTACCTCATCCCGAATGAGAACAGGATCAGACAGCTCAATGCCAGCCTCAGAAACCAGCCTAAAAATCCGCGAACGAGCCCTCCTAGAGGCAACCCTCCGGAAGAAGAAAGCAGAACACTGGTCCCCATCCTTGAGCCACGCTAGCTTGGCCCGTTGCCTGAGCGAGGACTGCTCCTGGGAAACAGCGGAAGAGAACACCCACCTGCAACACCCTTCTAACTGTAAAGCAGAGTCTGACAAAGGAAACTCTCTAAGGATAGACTGGGCTGCAGAAAGGAAAGCTGACGCTGAAGCCACATTAATAGCCAAGTCCCCTTTCCTCTTCCTCATAGCGCGAAAAACATGCTTAAGGGCATCTAACTTCCGGCAGATCGCATAGAAGGGGGCTCCCACAATAAGATGATGCCAAATACCAAAGACAGCAGGCAGGAAGTCATCAGAATCTGCCAGAAAGTTATCAAACCTGAACATCTTACCCCTACGACGGGACAAGCTACCAATACCAAAGATAAGCGGGCTATGATCAGAGGTCCGAGGCAAATCGCAAGTATAGGAGTAGTCAGAATGAGAAATAAACCACTGCGGATTACCCAGGACTCTATCTAACCGTTTCCACAAGGATCTAGGAGAAGGGCTCTTATTATGCCACGAGAACCAGGAGCCCAACATCGGAAGCGTCTCTAGATCAGCACGCTGACAGAACTCCCTGAACTCCAACATAGGGAGCTCATCATCATGATGAGTCACCTCTCCACCTAAGATCTCGCTACAATCCAAAACAGCATTAAAGTCGCCCATAATCACCCAAGGCTCGCTAACATGCAGAACAGAAAAATCAGTCAAGAACTGCCAAAGAAGTCTCCTCTGGATAGCATCATTAGAACCATAAGCAAAAGTAACTAGGAAACTGGACGAGTCAATAAGCGAAATAATCCGACAGTGAATAAGCTGAGGATCAATAGCAATAATATCAACAGAGACCACGCCGGAATCCCAGCCCAGCCAAATCCGCTTACCCGGCCCGTTTCCATAATCAAAAAACCACTGCCACGAAGCATTAACCAGAGAAGCAATATGCCTCGAGTTACCAACCGAGACTTTCGTCTCCAGTAAGGCAACACAACAAAGACTAAAAGAAGAAATGACCTCCCGGACCGAGTTCTGATGGTCCGGACGGTTCAGGCCACGGACATTCCACACTGCGAGCGGAATCATCTAACACCCTCGAGAAGGGCTGCATCAGATATAGGGCCCATAGAAGACGAACAAGAACAAAGCGACGAGTCGACAAACTCAGCAATCTCAACCTCAATATCATCGGTGAGACCAGAAAGAGCCGCAAACCTGTTGTGAGACGGCTCAAACAGACCAGCAGAAACCCTCCTAGGCGACACGATAGGAGAGCTGGTAGTAACCAAGGAGAAAGTAGAGACACTACTCAACGGGTTCAAACCAGCCCCACGACCTCCAGAGCCCCCAGCTAACACCACATCTGGGCCCCCGGAGCAGACATCAGGGCCAACCCCAGCCTGAGCGAGCCCCCCAACCGGAACTGCACCCAACGAGGACCCAGGACCATGAGCGCCCGAGGAGCAAAGCTTAGCCACATAAATACGAGCCTCGCAACACCTTCGAACCGAGGCTTAGAAGTGCTCGGGCAAACCGGATCACGATGCCCGAAAACTCTACAAACACCACACCGATGAGGTAACCATTCATACTCAACATGGATCCTCCTAACAGCAGGACAATCACCATCAGATGGAATAACCATAAGGAACGAGCGAATCGGGCTAGTATCAGCGTCTAACATGACGCACACTCTAGCATAATCCACTTTCAGACAGTTTCTGGTGAAAACATCAGCAAAAAGTGGCTCCCCTATAGCACTAGCAGTAATACTAAGCCCCTCGTCAGTCCAATACTCGAGGGGGACATCACGAAGTTTCACCCAAACAGGGACATGTTTAGGTTGAACCTTCATAAGGGACATACCAAGCTTCCACCGGGTAAGGAAAATAGACTGGCCCTGAATCAGCCACGGCCCACCCTCTAACGCCTCGGACAAAACTCGCTCACTATCAAACTTGAAGAAAAAGAATCCCCCCTCAGAGGAGAACACCTCCTTAAGCCCCTTCCACGCCGACATAAAATAATTCTTGACCAAGCTAAGAGGAGGGGCTTTCCCCAAAAAATAACCAACTAATGTGAAAATCCACTTCTTAGAACCTTCAAGACCAACACTAACATCCGGTTTCACAATAAGCTCGCCATTTTGGATTTCAGGTTGCACATACCGAAGGCCCCTTTTCTTTTTAATATTTCCTAACACAACAGGAGGAATATGCAAGGCCTTCGGAATCGTTACCGAATTAGACAAAGAAACAGGGGTAGCGATAGAGCCAAAGTTCATAGAAACCGTTGCATTACCATAATCAACATCAATATCATCAATTATACTATGCATAATATTACTTTCCCCAATACAACCAGAATCGCCAAAAGAAGATACAACAGCCTCACAATAACCCAATGGGGACACAATAGAATTACAAGAATTCTTAGCTGTAGAACAAATAGGTAATTGCACAGGAGTAACAAGAATAGGCCCAGCCAAAGAGCCGACACCAGAAACCAGCCCCGGAGCACCAGGGATAGGAACCGGGTCACGGACAGGGCCTGCCAAAAAACCACCCGGGTTGAGAAATGGGGCTGCAACCCGGTCCAGCCTAGGGTCACGCCTGGCCCATGACAAAGGCCCGATCGGCAACAAACGAGGAGCACCACCGCCAGAAGCCATAACCGCCGCCGCCAGAGAAGGAGCCGGAGGAGGTTCCGCACTAGGACCACCAAAAATCCCGTCGATTTTAAGCTTGAGCAGGTCGGAGTCGGAGGAACCAAGCACCTTCTTCCCTAACTCACAGAGACCTTGAGCATCAAAACCCTGAGAAATGGAGCTTCCAACCGTCCGGGAAGAAGAAGAGAACAAGCCGCAAGCTGTAGATGATGTCATACCAGTCAACGAACCACGACAAATCGCGAGCACAAATTCGCGAACGAAAAATACAGAAGAAGACCGCACGACCCGAAAGGCTAAGGCGGCGCAAAATCACAGCTAAGAAACTCGCGACAAAGCCGACCCCCAAATCGGATTCCAACCACGGCGAGAGGAACACCAAACCCAGAAAGGCCGACGAGCTCAAATCGCGCAGGACAAAATTAATTGACAAATTCACCAAAAAATATTGCTGGGAAGATAATAGAGAACCGAACCACAATCGTAAAGGCTAAATCTCTGGAAAAAATCACAAGTTTAAGAACAGAAAGGAAGAATCGGCCGAGAAAAGGGAAAAAAAGACGCCCTCATTTCGCACCTACTGAGCGTGTGTAAATCGCCCACAGTTCGCTGCGCTGCTTTTTTTCTTTGACTTTTTTTAAACTGTTCACTACTGTTGCTTGCGATTCTTTGTTGCTGTTTGTTCACGATCGACCGGGCGCTGTTTGAGAGTTTTTGCTGTTCGCTAATGCTGTAGCGAAGAGTGGTTGTTGTTAGTTGTCGATTGTTGTTGTTCCCTGTGGCTATAGCGATGGGTTGTTGCTGTAGCGAAAAGTGGTTGCTGTTTCGATTCCATTTGGTAAATTGCTGTTCGTTTGTCATTCGCGAATACTGCTTCCGCATCGTCTCGATATAGGATTCGTATCACGCTCGCTAGCAAACATGGTAAGTTTCGGTTTTTCAACCCGATTAGAGCTCATAGAACGAATAACTTGAGGTGACATCGGTTTAAGCACAAATTTTTGCCCTTGTCCCGTAACTCATATTCATTGCTCCTTCCTCGATGTAAAACATCCCTATCAAACATCCATGGATGCCCCAAAAATACAAGACATGCATCCATCGGGAGTACATCACACAACACATTGTCATCACATGAACCCATGGTTAATCCGATCCTCACTTGTTTTGACACCTTTGTTTTATTCTCATCATCGAGCCAATGTAAAGTTTATGGATTCGGATGAGTCGTAGTGGTCAGCCCAAGTCTAGTCACCATCTCACTCAAAGCTACATTGGTGCAACTTCCTCCATCAATGATCAAACTACACCATTTGTTCCCGACTTGACACTTTGTGTGAAATATTTGATCCCGTTGTTCCGAATCATTCAAAACGATTTTGGCTTGTAAAGTACGAAGAACCAAGGTCATATCATAGTTTGGAGCAGCGTAAGTTTCACATTCTCCTTCTTCATTGTCCTCCACGTTGAAATTAAACACATCACCTAGTCTTCCTCTTTCGTCCTCGACTAGCAATTCATCTCGGAACGTGATGGCTTCTCTTAGCGTCACCACCCGTTTGTTCGGACAAGCAGTTTGATAATGACCGAACCCTTGACATTTAAAACATCGTACTTTGGTCACGCTCATCTCCTTCGGCACGTATGGGGTTTAGGAACCGTAGTAGGGATAGGAGTCGGTACGATTGTTTTAGTAGTCAAACTCGAACCGATACTTGGATCCTCGAATTTGGATGGAAACTCGGGTTTAAAAACCTTCGTCTTGTTTTGAGCTTCTAACTTCACGCATAGTCCGCATAAAGTATCAAAGTCTTCGCATGGATATAATTCCACCGAATTAGCTATGTTTCGGTTTAATCCACATAAGAACCGTGACATTTTTTGTTCTTCTCTTCTAATTCTCCCATTAAAGTCAAATTTTCGAACACCTCAATGTATTCGCCAACACTTAATTTTCCTTGCATGAGATCGGTAATCTTCCAGTATAAGGATAACTGTTGTGATGTCGGTACATACCTTTTACGAAGCTTTCTTTTGGATTTTTTCTTTTCCCACACGAGCTCTTCGTGTTTTCACTCCTTCGAACCAAAGAGAAGCGCCTTTACCCAACTTGAGAATTGCATACTTGCAACGTTTCTCATCATCGAGGTCTTTAAACTCAAACATGCGATCAATTTTACATTCCCACTCCAAGTAAACTTCAGGATCGGTACCTCCAACGAACTCCGGAAGTTTGTTCACCTTGAATTCGTCTGCATGGTGTGATGAATGTCCGCCTTCTCCTCCTCGTCTTGGTTGTAGACGTGGATCCGGTAAGTTACGTAATGCTTCGCGTAGCTTCACCAAGAAATCGGCGTCGGTGAAATCCATAATGTCAAAAGGTCAAGACACAAAATGTGGCTCCGATACCACTTATGATGCGAAATCAACGTTCGTATGTAAATGTATTTCGCATGCGACGCAACGGAAGTGAATTTTATGAATTTATGGATATGAATAATTATTTGATGTTTAGAATACAACATAAAATCGTCAGAAAGTAGGGCAATTCGGCTGAATAAAATTAAGTACAAGGTTTTTATCGAATTAGACCTATAACTCAATAAAGTGATTTCTTCCCAAGACCTATTGAGAATCGATCGGATTAAAACCTAAAAACGCGTCGAATAATAACCAAAGTTTCGTAGGAACTCGTCCAACAATTAGTACAAGAGTATTTTTATTTCTTCAATCATGATGTTGAACAAGTCGTAAATGGCTATTAAATAGAGATTACACATCTTGAAAACAAAAGACCACAATCTAACAAATACACGGCAAATCTAATAAACTATTAATCTTGACTAGAAAAATGACACACTTTGCTAAAGGGGAGGGGCGGCCGAATGGTTTGTGAAGTCAAGTCTCCAAGCAATCTTTCAAGATCATCAAAGATCTTGGACCCATGACAAGGGGAGGGGGGGCATGTAATAGTTGTTAAGGTGGAATCTTTGACATGAAATAGAGACTTTGAAGTGTGGAGGCCGCGGTTAATCAATGGGACAAAGGTGGGAGGAGATCTTTCATGATCTTTGACAAGATCACGATATAAAGACTTTGAGATGAAAGAAAAAAAATACTTTGTATTTTTCTTTTGAGTTATATTTATTTGACGTGTTCAATCAAAATTCTTGGTTATTATTCGACGCGTTTTCGAATTCTAATCCGATCGATTCTCAATAGGTCTTGGGAAGAAATCATCCTTATCAACTTATAGGTCTAGCTTGACAAATTCTACATCTTATTCTTGATCGTTTAGGTCTTTCTTGATCGATATTGTTACTATATTACATCCATATTCATACGTTCGATTTATCATATTCCACTGGTTTCTCTTTTCATCCGTGAATTTTACTTCCACTATATACATATCAATTCCGATCGAGATCACATACATATTCCGATCAGAATTCGCATCATTAGGTATAATTCAATAAAAACCTTGTACTTAATTTTATTCAGCCAAATTGCCCTACTTTCGGACGATTTTACGTTGTATTCTAAACATAAAATAATTATTCATATCCATAAATTCATAAAATACACTTCCGTTGCGTCGCATGCGAAATACGTTTACATACGAACATTGATTTCGCATCAATTCTGTATGGATAATTGGCTAGAATAGCATCGATTAAGCCTTTACTTATTGATTAAGTCATCTTAATAGGAAATTAGACCATATTACATGTATTCAGGTCAGAACTCTATAAAACTCGGGTTTATTGATTAGGTTTGAGCCTTTTGTACTCAAAATTGGCTATAATAGCTCCGATTAAGCCTTTACTTCTTGATTAAGTCTGGTTAATAGGAGATAAGACCATGTTGCATGTATTTGAGTCGGAACTTTACAAAAACTCGGGTTTACTGGTTAGATTTGAGCCTTTTGTGCTGAGAATTGGCTATAACAACTACGTTTAAGCATTTATTTTTTATTAATTCTTGTTGTAGCAAGGACTGGATATAATAGCTCCGATTAAGCCTTTACTTCTTTATTAAGTCTTGTTAATAGGAGATAAGACCACGTTACATGCATTCGACTCGGAACTCTATAAAACTCGAGTTTATTGATTAGATTCGAGCCTTTAGTACTCAGAATTGGCCATAACAACTCCAGTTAATGTCACGCCCCCATACATCGGGAAGGACGAGGGCGCGATGCATCGGTCGAACATTCAATTTATTGGAGTAAGTACATGGTGATAAATAACGGAAGCTCAATAAAATTCAAGGTAAGGTCTTAGCCCGACTGTTCTAAGATTCGTAAATAAAAAAGGATAATATCCGAATTACATTGATTACAAAGTTGCAGTGAAAATAGCAAAACGATTTAAAGTGTGGAATACAACTTGCTTATTACATTCAAGATAACAAGAGAAATCTAAGTCTTGGCAGCGGGATGATCTAATCAGTCTCTCTCTAAGTCTTCTTCGCCTTCATCGATCTGCTTACCGTCTGGTTTAAAAGAGAAAACAGTGGGGTGAGACAAAAGGTCTCAGTGCGTGGGTGATCGTGTGCAAGTGTGGCTTACTTTCATTTCAAAGCTTTGTGTTATGCATGTCTATCGATTTGTAAATGATGAAATAAGTTTTATCTTAGTTTTATCAAAATAATTTGTACGATTTTAGAAACAAACTTTACTCATTTGCTTAATAGCAATAATTATACAACCCCGTGGACAAAATTAATTTTCCAAATATTCAATCATGCTAGCAATTAGATAATCAGTCAATCAATCATTCAGTTAACCTCGGAACGCGCCGAATTGGACTAGGAACCTAGCTCTTCCTTGTGACTCCCAACGTTGGCCGTAGACTCACTTATCGAGCTTGTGCTCTTCATGTTAGCTGTGCTTCCTTATATCTTATCTGAGTAAGACATGTCCTGATCGTGGGTCTTTCTTCCGGATCATGTCATAATCGCGATTATCCTACAGTCTACGACCCAGGTCTCTCGGAACACTCTATTCCTCGGTTATGGGAATAAGCAAAAACGGTAGCCTCACCCATGAACCACAGACGAGCTACTCGATCCAAGACTCGGTCTAACCATCCCAACTCGATTTGGGATTCTAGCAGTGGCTCCTACAAGTTCAAGAGGTGGCCCCCGGATGTTAGGTCAGGCGCTCTGTTTCGTATGGATTTAAGAGGTAGCCCCCATCCATCGACGTGGCACTTTGTCCCGATAGAGTTAGAGGGCAGTCCTATTCGTGGCACTTTGCTTGTATAGCACTTAGTTCCCGGACAGTCACACTTATCAGTTAAACACATCATGGTGTATGCGCAAGCATAATATTATGGTCACATAGTCAATTGGTAGCAACCCTTGGTATACTTTGATTATACAATGGGATTGAAAGTTTATTTGTGGCACGGGCATTATGAGATTATGGACTTGGTTGAAGACATATTGTTTGTGATACGGGATTGACGAGTCCAAGGGAAGAAGACGAGATGATGATCGACGTAAGTGGCCATGCAGCCCGCGATGCACATGCGGCTACATACTTGGGCGAGAAGATAGACACGAGGCTTGGAGTGACTTTGGTGGTCGGACTCGGGATAAATTAGTTTATCATTATTGTATAATTTAGTTAGGGTGCGACATGTGCAGCCCTATGTCGCTTTGCATTGTTCGTTTAGTATTTTTCTTAATCGGTAGTAGCCCAAACTTGTTCAAGGGCGTTTTAGGGAGTAACCTTTATTTATATTGCTAGGGTTTGGCGGCTATATATACATCATATAGCTCGGCCAATTTTTTAGATATTGAATACGCTTGATATTGTGCTCTCTTGTGAGTTCTATTTGTTTGACGTGTCTCAACACAATTCTTGATTATTGTTCGAAACATTTTCGAATTATAATCCGATCAATTCTCAATAGGTCTTGAGAAGAGATCATCTTTGACTATAGGTCTAACTCGTTAAAATCTTTTATTGTTTCCTGTTCATCCGATCGGAAGCTGTTCTTATTTGGATGGAATCTTCGGATTCGTTCATGGTGTTTTTCATCGGAGGGTTGTCCGATTTCTTGTCTGTGAAGCTTACTTCCATCTCATTAAATCGCAGTCCTCATAACTGATCGAGATTCATATCAGTTCGCTGGCTATTGTTCATATAAATCGTGATTCTCAACTGAGTGTGATTCATATCATATCTGTCATCATACATTTGGATTGACCTATTCGAAGTTACTGGCCAGTGTCCGAGCAGGGTTCCTGTTTCCACTGCATTCGATCACAATTCGTTGTTCGCTACTGTTGCTTGCGATTCATTGTTGCTGTTTGTTCACGACCGACCGATCGCTGCTTGGTTGAGAGTTGTTGTTGTTCGCTATTGCTGTAGTGAAGGGTGGTTGCGATTAGTTGTTGATTGTTGCTATTTACTACTGTTGTAGCGAAGCATCGTCGCTGTAGCAAAGGGTAGTTGCTGTTTCGAGTCCATTTGGCCGATTGCTGTTCGATTGTCATTCGCGAATACTGCTTCCGCTTAGTCTCGATACAGGATTCGTATCATTAGTGGTATCGGAGCGAGATTTTTATCCTTCAGAGGGATGGAGTTCAACGATGATTTTTTTGCCAAACTACACGACGTGCTATGGGACTTGCTGGAGCAACGTGATCAGCGTGAGACGAGGAGATTACGATCGTCCTACACGTCAATCCGATGAGTTCAAGGTGAATGAACTTCCGGAGTTCATTGGGGGTACCAATCCAGAAACATACTTGGAGTGGGAATGGAAAATCGACCGCATGTTCGATTTTAAGGACCTTGACGATGAGAAAAGGTGCAAATCTGTGATCCTCAAACTAAGTAAGGGTGGTTCTCTTTGGTTTGAAGGAGTTAAATAAAAAAGAGCTCGTGATGGAAAAACAAAGATTAATTTTTGGGATTCATTGAAACGAAAACTTCGCAAGAGATATGTACCCACGTCACATAGGCTAATCTTGTATCCCAAGATTGCCGATTGCATGCAAGGAAATATGAGTGTTAGTGAATATATTGATGAGTTCGAGAATTTGGCCTTGATGGGAGAATTGGAGGAGAATGAAGAACAGAAGATGGCACTTTTTTTTTTTTTGGAAAAAGTCAATTGCATTAAATAAATAAGATTGGCCAACAAGGCAGGCCAGTACCCAGCAACCATTACAGAAAGTGCACAACAGCACGGAACAGAAAAATAATAAAAGAGTTACAATGGAACTACCAAGCAACCCTCCAAATACGCCTAACAGTAACCGCATATAAGGAATGAGGCGGCCAACGCTGAGAGATTATGTCACGAACAAGACCAATCCCCTGGAAAGTAACTGTGTGTGGATCTCGACGCCTCTGACCGAATCTCCTCTCATTGCGCTCCTGCTAGAATAAGTAGACCAACGCCGCTAAAAAGATACGGTATGCCACGTTAACCAAATACTTACCTCTCCACCTCTTAGCCGTCCAAAGAATACCCGTACTCCACTCAGAGTGAGGCCAATAAAATTTTACCTCCCTCCTAGCAATAGAGATACACCTACTAGAGTAAGGGCACATGAAGAATAAGTGAGAATGAGACTCTAACGCCATCCCACAATGGACACAAATGCCATCTTCATGCTGCAGCCAAGGCTTATCCATAGTCGACAGACGCTCCTGAATAGCCAACCATAAGATGAAGGAGTGCCTAGGAATCTTCCCGGGGCCAAGAAGGAGAGGGCCCCACGAAACAGAAGGAGAATACGCTCTAAGGAACTGAAGAGCGGACGAGGAAGAAACCTGAGCTATGCGGTCTCCATAAGATGCGATCCTGGCCTCCATTGATAGGAGGGAGGGCAGAAACAACCTGCTGAAACTCAGAACGATCCACCACCGGCCAAACCCAATAACCATCAGAAATAAGAGAGCCAAGACGGGCATGCACATCAATGCCAGTCCAAGGAGGAGCCAAGGAGAATGCCTAATCAAACCAATAGGAGGGTGCCAAGGATCCGACCATAAATGGAAGGAAGAGCCATCACCAACAGAATACTGAAACGCTACCATGACAAGAGGACGCAACTTCAGCAGCTGTTTCCAATACCAAGAAGACGTAAGAGATAGGAATATCCCAAAAAGAACACTGCTGAACTCTATACGAACGAACCCAGCTAACCCAAACAGAACAAGAAGATCCAGCCAGGAGAGCCCAAATATGGCGGGTCATAAGGGCCTGGTTCTGAATCCTCAACGGAGTAATACCACGGCAACCACACACGACAGGCAAGCAAACCTTAGACCAAGCTACTTTAGCATACCGAGAGTCACAAGAACCTTTCCAAAGAAAACGCCTTAAACGCTTCTCAATGAGGGCAAGCACGCGCTTAGGCAGGATGAAAATACAGTCCCAATAAATGTGAAGAGCAGATAACACAGACCGAATAAGCTGATAACGACCGATTTTGACACCTTGTGTGGATTGTGTTTGAAGGTTGAGGCTCAAAATAGACCAAAGTTTGGAGGTTGAATATGGTGCATAACAAGTCAAGCGGGTGGGCTAAACCCGAGTTTCCCTCAAAATTCGGAACCACGAGTAGCGGCTCTAGTTCGGCTATCAAAACCGTGTCAACTCCAACCCCTAATCCGGTTCCTAAGGCTCCCAACGTGAATAAAGAGACGAACATATCGAAGGTGGGCGGTTTTAAATGTCAAGGTTTTGGCCATTATCAAAATGCTTGTCCGAATAATCGAGTCCTGACGTTGAGAGATGCTCTCGCAGCCCGAGATGATTTGTTAGACGAGGAAGAAGTAGAGAGGTAGGTGTAATACCACCAGTATTTCATGCTAATTACCTTGTTCGTGTGATTTCTTTAAATGTGTTGTTGTTTCTCTTTATTTATTTATTTCATTAAATGTTATACAATTGTGTGATGTGGATGAAACGGAGGTGACACGCCTTGACGCCGTTGGACAATCATCGGTGTGAATATAATGGTGGCCAACGTCTTGTTCCCCGATAATTGTTGACGAGTGGGAGGGATGGTCACTCTGAGATGGTTAAAATGTGATATGTGGCTAACGGATTGGATGTCTAACGCACGTTATAGTATATTCATAACGTACGCTAAATTTGATGTATTACATACGTTAACGTAGCTCTGTTACGTACATAATGGTGGAGTTGGTCTCCCGACTAGATCTTCCTTTTGACGTGGATTGAGCTACTTCTAGCGATCAAGAAGACAAACGAGTCAACTCCTCATAACGTACGCTATCCGCTAAGCTTAGCGCACACTACAGTCTGGAGCCTTACGTACGTAAGAACGACTTACGTACGTAAAAGATGGGCACATTTCAGTCAGTGGCCTTTGGACGGCCTTTACGTACGTTAACCATCGTACATAGCGTACGTAAAACGCATTACGCACGTAAATCCTGGAATGTTAACGTACGTTAACGAGATCGACTGTTATAAAATAACACTCCCACCTTCATTTCTCCCGACCAAAAACTTGAAGTGAAGCACTCTTGAAGCTTTTCCACAGCCTTATACTCGATTCTTGGCCTCTCTACACTCGAATTAAAATAGAGGAGGTGATTTCGTAAGCTCCGGTGAAGATTATCCAAGTCATTCGACCCATTCCTCGTTTCTCCTCGTGGCTCTTGTTGATTTGTCATCTCTCCTCATTGTTCTTCATCTATTAAGGTAAGCCTATCAATCCTAGGGGTAATCTCTTCAATGTTGTTGATTATTACTTATTAGATTACGGGTACTTGGATAGATTTTGCTTAATCTCGTAGATAATCTAAACGGACGAACTTGTAGTAATCGGGGTTATCATTGTTTGTATATTTCGTTTTCATACAACTCGTTGTAACAATCACATGCGAGAACTTCCATCTCAATTTACATTTGGATTATATAAATGTAATACCCCGTGATTTACAGAGATATTACAGCGCTGTAGATTCATTTTGGGAGAACCTACCAGGCTTAGACCAACATAAAAGATAATGACCATCAATAGAAATGAGACATTCACACACTTAAAATCAACGTCAACTTTCAAGACGACATACATCACCAAAACACATGGTCCTGTTGGATCACAACAAAAACAACAGCTCATAACTAATCCAACACATCAACCATAACCAACATCAACACATTATTCCACATGTGACAGTACCCGCGCGAGTACAAAACCAAA
This sequence comes from Orobanche coerulescens, assembly GCA_033398695.1. NCBI lineage: Eukaryota > Viridiplantae > Streptophyta > Magnoliopsida > Lamiales > Orobanchaceae > Orobanche > Orobanche coerulescens. The sequence goes on along the minus strand of JAWKAU010000178.1, from coordinate 148,944 downwards.
ACACGACTCTGACCATGCCAAAACAACCACCAACTCATAATAACACGTGATATCAGTGTTACTCATCATCCTCGTGATCTTCCTGCGCCAGCTTGCCACTAAAATCTGGACCTGAATACACAACAAGCATATCCACCCCAGAAAGGGGTCAGCAACCAGCTGGTGCAAGTACAACGATTTATGAATATGTACAACAAATGAATAATTAACCAAATCAATGTGACATCATGTATTCCGGAATATAGTACCACAAGACCAAACGTAAAATAACTTCCCGAGTTATACTGGACCTATACCTCACCCGAGATACACACCCCAGAAGTCCTCATCAGGCCCTCACTGGTTGTATAACCCAACCAAGTGATACATTTTCCGAAATATTCATTCACAGAAACTGCATCAAACACAATCAAAGCACTTGCATGAATACCATATTCTGATACCACATATTCACACGGAGTACATCAAACACAATCAAAGTACTTGCCTCAATTACAATGGTACATGGAATGGTGAACAGAAGGACCAGCTGCTCGAACTTTCCTCAACGATTAGGTCCTAGCACAACACAACACTATATCAAACACAGTACTACGGAAACGGAAAGGTTTACCCCAAGTTCCACTCTTAGGAACATTCAGTCGGACACTATAGGGTCATCCTCGATCATACATGCTTACGGAAGAAAACTCGAGACTTAATCCGTAAATTTTGATGAAAAGCAAAGGATTATAATTATAGAATCATAATCCAACACAACCACGGCTAGATCTGGACTTTAGAGCATAAAACCTCAAGAAAACCCTAAGATATGAAGAACTCAGGTTCCGAAGGATTTACCTTGATCCAGACGATAAAAGCTGTTAAGATCTTGTTAACTTTGTTCCAGGAACTCTAAAACATTGTTGGGTAGCGAAAACTGGCCAACACCTGCACCTTCCCACGCCTCGATCGCCCAGCTGCCGGAGGAGGAGAGAAGAAGGAATGAAATGACATACATGAACTGCGCTGTCCTATTTATATTGGACGTAATTAGCGTGCGCTACTGGTAAAGCGTAACGTGCACTATCGGGCTTAAAAGGCAGCCCACCGCCTTTGAAAGGCGGTGCAGAACTCTCTACACTGGCCGCGCTAGCGTGCGTTACCCATAAGGGTTAGCGTGCGCTACCTGCTAGTTTTCCAAGTTAAGTCCAGAACCCTCTGCATGCACCGACCGGCCACAATGGCATGCCCTACCAATACATGATTAGCGCGCGCTAGCAACACAATCTAGCGTGCGCTAACCGCTATTTCTCAATATCACTACTATGGAGTTGGTCAGAACGAACAGATCACAAATTTCATCATCTTCATGCAGCCAGACCATGGATCCACATCGAACACACCACGAATTCATACAGATTCACCATCTTTGCAACACTTTATGCCAGATTTAAAGCAAATCACCACACGAATACCAGCCTTCCCCAATAAATTTAACATCCCAGAGTTTTTCAAACTTGTCAAGAGGGTGTACAGATGCAAGATTATTATGGATTCGGAGAAGAATATACAGGAGCAGAGTTCTATTACTACACCGCGGACTACCTTTGTCGGAATTCAAGACTCTAACGAGTTATTGCGTGAGAAACGTTCCAAAGAAGGTAAGGTTGGAAACCCTAATACTATTTTGGCAGCGGCTATGGCTGAAAGTAGGGCGGACGAATACGGTGTCGGGTTTGAAATGGGGAAAGATGGAGTATATTCTAGGGCTTCTTCACCTCACGTGGAGAAGGAAGGGGAAGTACATGATACCAGGATATTCGTAGGCAATATTCAGATTCCTATGGGAGATCATCTAGTGAAGCGCCATGCATACTGATCTTCCACCCGGCGAACAATGGAGTATTTCCCACCAGAAATTATTGACGGGCATGCCGTTATCAAAGCCCCGTGGCATGTTGCTACTCTTGGCATGCAAAGATGGAAGTATACGGCCGTAGGGTATTTTTTGGGACCTAAGTTATCTTTCTTGATAGTAAAGAAATTTACTACGTCACAATGGAAGGGGTTAAAGGAGGTGAAATCAAAATCGAATGGATACTATTTCTTTGAGTTTGAATTGGAACCTGCAATGATTGATGTTCTTGAAGGAGGTCCTTGAATTTATGCTGGGCAACCTCTTTTTCTTAAATGTTGGAGAGAAGGGATGATGTTAGAGAAACGTATACATACCGAGGTGCCAATATGGGTGAAATTCAATAACCTACCATTGGAATATTGGACATCGGAAGGGCTGAGCTTTGTTGCTAGTACGATTGGAAGGCCACTTTATGCGGATATATTTACATCTTCTATGGCAAGACTAGATTATGCAAGAGTATGCGTTGTTGTAGATATCCATGAAAAATTTCGAGACCATGTAATTATGATGCTGCCTTTGGAAACAAGAGAATTTAATGGGTCATGCAAGCTCGGAGTCGAATACGAATGGAGACCTCCTGATACAAATTCGCTCGGAAAGTGAATATGTATCGGATGGATATCGTATAAGTACGGAAGTATATCGTAGCGGAAGTCTTATTTTGTGAATATGATAAATCGAACGTATGAATATGGATGTAATATCGGGTAAAGAAATAATATTGATCAAGAAGACTCGAACGATCAAGAACAAAGGTTTATCGAATTATACTTATAATTCGATAAGTTGATTTCTTCTCAAGATCTATTGAGAATCGATTGGATAGAAATACAAAGTGTATTCTTATTTCAACATTCAATGCCTCATACATGATTATCAAAGCCTACTTATAGGAAAATCCAAGTCTCCTTACCATAATTAAAGAAAATAATTGAAAGATTACAAAATCTTTGAATAATCAAAACAACTCAAAATAAAATACAAAGGGGAACACAAAATCATAATTTAGGGGGAACACAATCCCTAAAATGACTAAATAAAGAAAAGAAAAAACAAACAAAACACAAAAGGCTATAAAATAAAGAGAGTTGCCGGCAGGACACGGGCCGTGTCGCTGGACACAGCCGGGGCGCGCGAATCGTTGCCGGGCAGGACTCGACCGTGCTCGAGGACACGGTCGGGTTGGGGTAGCAGTCAGTTCCGACGTTCTGGGCGAGTAGGACTCGACCGTGTCTTGGGACACGGTCGGTTTGGGCAGGCAGTCCTTCGGCACTTTTCGGAAGAGTTCAACACGGCCGTGTCTCGGGACACGGTCGAGTTCGGTGGACAGTTAGTTTTTCTTGTCCGGGGCAGTGCGGCACGGGCCGTGTCATATGACACGGCCGAGTTCGGCAGGCAGTGCCTTTGGATCTTCCAGCACTGCATGACACGGGCCGTGTCATATGAAACGGCCGAGACCGAGACTCCACGTCTTGTGTCCATTTTCTCGCCTAAATATGTAGTCGTCCATGCATGGCATGTTGTAAGGTCATTGATGTCGATCCTTACTTCGTCCTATTCATTCGTATTAATTGACACCGTATCAGCTCCTCCCCCTTTAGGGAATTGTCCTCAATTCCGAAATTCCATCATCATCGAGGTAAGGCGAAAGGTCCCCAACATTAAAGGTTGCATGAACCCCATATTCTCCCAGAAGTTCTAACTTGTATGCATTTTCGTTCACCTTTACAATTACTTTAAACGGTCCCTTCGCTCGCGGCATTAACTTGTTCTTACGTTTACTTGGAAATCGCTCTTTCCTCAAATGCAACCAAACCAAATCACCAACTTCGAATAATCTCGGCCTTCTTTGCTTGTTCGACTTTCTTTTGTAAGTCTCATTTGTTTCCTTGATTCGATTACGTACTTGGTAGTGTAATCTCATCATTGATTTCAGTTTTGACTCTGCATCCTTATGTACCAACTCGTCACTCGGTAATGGAATTAGATCTAATGGCATGTAAGGGTTTCTCCCGTAAACTACTTCAAACGGAGAGTGTGCCGTGGCATGAGTAGGAGAACGATTATAAGCAAACTCCGCATGTGCAAGCTTCAAATCCCAATCCTATTGTGTGTTGCTCACAAGACCACGTAATAACGTGCCTAAGGTTCGATTGGTTACCTCGGTTTGGCCGTCCGTTTGTGGATGATGTGACGTGCTAAATAGGAGTTTGGTTCCCACCTTCCTCCACAAGGTGTTCCAAAAATAGCTAAGAAATTTTGAGTCCCGATCCGAAACAATCGTCTTTGGAACCCCATGCAATCGTACGATCTCTCAAAAGTACAAGTCGGCGATGTTACCCTTGTCGTCTGTCTTGTGACAAGCCACAAAGTGAGCCATTTTCGAAAATCGGTCTACAACCACCATAATAGCATCTCTTCCTCATTGAGTGCGAGGTAAAGCAACATGAAATCCATCGAGACATCTTTCCATGGTCTCTCCGGAATCGACAAAGGCATGTATACTCCCGATTTGAACGAACTCTTTGCAATATGGCATGTTACACACTTATTAATTATGTCGTGTACATCCCCTTGCATCTTCGGCCAATAAAAATGCTCCTTAAGTACCTCCAAAGTTTTAGCTGAACCAAAATGGCCAGCCAAGCCACCACCGTGAGCTTCCCGAACCAACAATTCCTGAATCACGTGTTTGGGTAAACAAAGGCGATTTCCTTGAAGAGAAATCCTTCTTGCTTCGTAATCTCTCCAAACGGACTAGATTTGCAATGAATGAAAATATCACCAAAATTCGTATCACCATCATAGCACTCCTTCAATGTTTCGAACCCAAGCAAACGAATATCAAGAGTAGAGAGCAAGGCATACCGTCTAGACAATGCATCCACCACCATGTTGCTCTTGCCATCCTTATATTTCAAGGAAAAGTGGAACGATTGCAAGAATTCCACGCATTTAGCATGTCTCGGACTCAACTTTTGTTGCCCGTTAATATATTTTAAAGACTCATGATCCAAATGTAGGATGAAATGTTTCGGCCGAAGGTAATGACTCCAATGATCAAGAGCCCTTACAATGGAATAGAACTCTTTGTCATAAGTACAATAGTTGAGTCGAGCCCCACCCAATTTCTCCGAGAAATATGCAATCGGCTGTCTCCCTTGGACGAGAACCGCCCTAATACCCACTCCACTTGCATCACATTCTACTTCAAACGGTTGTGAAAAATCGGGTAATGCCAAGATAGGTGCTTCACACATTTTTGTTTTTAATTTTTCAAATGCCCCTTGGGTTGCCCTGCTCCACACAAATGGTCCTTTTTTTAAGCATTCCGTTATCGGATTAGAAATGGTGCTAAAGTTTCATCAGGTTGTTTCTGCCCTCCCTCATATTAATGGAGGCCAGGATCGCATCTCCTGGGGACCGCACAGCTTAGGTTCATATTCTTCCTCTTCCGCCCGTTTGGTTCCTTCGTGCGTATGCTCCGTCTGTCCCGTGGTCCTCCTTCTTGGCCCCGGGTAGATTCCTAGGCACTCCTTAATCTTATGGTTGGCTATTTAGGAGCGTCTATCGACTATAGATAAGCCTTGGTTGCAGCACGTAAATGGTATTTGTGTCCTCTGTGGGATGACGATCGAGTCTCATTCTCACTTATTCTTCTTGTGCCCTTATTCTAGTAGGTGCATCTTGATACGAAACCGACTACTCCAAGTGAAGAAGACGAAGTAAGAATTGACATAAAACACCTCGACCATACTCCAACGTACTTGGGCGAGAGAACTGAAACGAGGCCTGGAGTTACATTGATAATCGGAATTGGGGTAACTTAAAGACAACTTGCATCTTGGGGAGGGGAGGAAATTCAAGTGGCAATTAAACAATAAAAGAATGTTCAGCTTTCTCTTACAAAAGCAGCAGGATTCTTGGCAAAAAGGGCGGCTGTCAAACTTCAACTTGGAGACAAGACCCAACTTTTACTTTTGTCAACAAGTGACATGAAGAACCTTTTTATTATCTTTTATTATTCTAAGCTCAGCTTGTATTAGTTTAAGTTATCGTGTCAGGCTGCTTTTGCCTATAAATAGTGGCAGTAGAGTTGTAATGAAGGAATTATTGAATGTTGAAGGATTGAGAACACTTTGTGTTTTTCTGGTGAATGCTTTTCATCAAAACTTGGTTTTTATTCGACGCGTTTCGAATACTAATCTGATTGATTCTCAATAGGTCTTGAGGAGAAATCACTTTATCAAATTATAGGTCTAATTTGATAAAACATCTGTTCATATCTTGTTTCGATATTCTGTTTATTTTTCGATACAGTTTTATACTTGTTCAATATTTCGTACAAAGTGTTGTTCGATCTTTCGAACGTGTTTCCTGTCTTGTGGCTGTATCGAATCACCGCCTTCATCACTCGCCAGTATTGTTGCTGTAGCGAGCTGTTGTCACCAGTTCCCGACAGTTTCTTGCCGATAGCTTCCGCTCGTCAAAGAAGCCTTCCGCTGTATCGATAGCGAATTCGCATAACCAGTGAGAATTCGTATCATAAGTGGCATCGGAGCCCAAGTTATTGATCTTTGGCATTATGGATCTCAACGACGCTAATTTCTTGGCAAAACTTCGTGACGCATTACGTGACGTACCAGAACAACGCGACCAGCGTTGGCAACCTAGGCGTGGTGACTATGAACGACCCTCACGCCATGTCGAAGAGTTCAAGGTGAACGAGCTTCCAGAGTTCGTTGGAGGGACCGACCCTGAAGTTTACCTGGAATGGGAACGAAAAATTGATCGTATGTTCGAATTTAAAGACCTTGACGATGAGAAAAGGTGTAAGTATGCAATTCTCAAGTTGGGGAAAGGAGCTTCACTTTGGTACGAAGGAATTAAAACACGAAGAGCTCGTACGGGGAAAGAAAAGATCCGTTCGTGGGATTCGTTAAAAAGAAAACTTCGCAAAAGATATGTACCAGCATCACACCGGTTATCCTTGTACAGGAAGATAGCAGATCTCATGCAAGGAAAGTTAAATGTCAGCGAGTACATTGAGGAGTTTGAGAATCTAACCCTAATGGGAGAAATAGAGGAGAATGAGGAGCAGAAGATGTCGCGATTTTTGCGTGGCTTAAACCGAAGCATAGCTAACTCGGTGGAACTGTATCCATACGAGGACTTCGATACATTATGTGGGTTATGTGTGAAGTTAGAAGCTCAAAACAGGATAAAGATGTATAAACCCGAGTTTCCAGTCAAGTTTGGAAACCCAAGCGTCGGATCTAGTTCAGCTGCTAAGGCAACTGTACCGACTCCGGTTCCTGTTGCGAGTCCCGCTAAGGCAACTGTACCCTATGTACCAAAGGAGACGAGTTTGGCTAAAGTGAGATGTTTCAAATGTCAAGGATTCGGGCATTATCAAAATGCTTGTCCGAACAAGCGAGTGGTGACACTAAGGGAAGCTGTCACGATCCGAGACGAGTTGTTGGTTGAGGAAGAAAGACTGGGTGACGTATTTGATTTCGACATTAAGGACGAAGAAGGAGAAGAATGTGAGACTTACGATGCTCCAAGCTATGACACGGCTTTAGTTCTGCGAACGCTACAAGCCAAAGCTGTATCGAATGATTCGGAACAGCGGAATCAAATATTTCACACGAAGTGTCGAGTGGGAAATAAATGGTGTAGTTTGATCGTTGATGGAGGGAGTTGCACCAACGTCGCTTCCAGCGAGATGGTGACTAAACTCGGGCTGACCACTACGGCTCACCCGAAACCTTACACTTTGCATTGGCTCGATGATGGGAGCAAAATAAGGGTAACTAAACAAGTGAGGATTGGACTAGCCATGGGTTCATATGAAGACAACGTATTATGTGATGTACTCCCGATGGATGCATGCCATGTACTGTTGGGAAGACCATGGATGTTTGATAGGGACGTTTTACACCGAGGAAGAAGCAATGAGTACGAGTTACGAAATAAAGGCAAGAAGATAGTGCTTAAACCAATGTCACCTCAAGCGATTCACTCTATGAGTTCTAGTGGGAGTGAAAAGCCAAAACTGGCCATGTTTGCGAGCGAACGGGAGGTGGAACATGCTATTAATGATGGCAAGTGTGTGTACTTGTTGGTTCTGAAGGAGACACGGAATGGTGACATAGTTGTGCGGAACGAAAGGATGGATGCCTTATTACGCGAATTTGCGGATGTTTTTCCCGAAGAATTACCGTCGGGTTTACCACCAATTCGCGGGATTGAACATCAGATCGACCTCATACCGGGTGTGTCGTTGCCCAACAAAGCTGCCTATAGATTTAATCCCGAGGAGACGAAGGAATTACAAAACCAAATTGAAGAACTGATGGATCGTGGATATGTTCGAGAAAGCCTAAGCCCTTGTGCGGTTCCGGTATTACTGGTTCCTAAGAAGGACGGATCTTGGAGGATGTGTATTGACAGTCGAGCGGTGAACAACATAACCATCAAGTATCGATTTCCGATTCCGAGGCTTGATGACATGTTGGACGAATTACACGGATCAGTGATCTTTTCAAAAGTTGATCTACGAAGTGGTTATCACCAGATTCGAATGCGGGAAGGAGATGAGTGGAAGACAGCCTTCAAAACTAAACACGGGCTGTATGAATGGACTGTTATGCCATTCGGTCTTACAAATGCACCGAGTACTTTCATGCGCTTGATGAATGAGGTACTTAAGCCATTTTTAGGGAAATTTGTGGTTGTATACTTAGATGATATTTTGATCTACAAATTGGCCGCCGCAAGAACATTTCGAACACTTGAGGCAAGTCTTGAAACCCTTAGAGACCGTGGTGTATGGAAAAAGGAGAAGTGCTCATTTTTGGTCGAAAGTATAGTCTTTCTTGGCTATATTGTTTCAAAGGATGGAGTGTCGGTCGATCAAGCAAAGATCGAAGCAATTAAGTCTGGCCGGTTCCCACTACGGTGACGGAGGTTAGATCGTTCCATGGACTAGCTTCATTTTACCGAAGATTCATTCGAGACTTGATACCATTGCAAGCCCAATAACCGAATGTTTGAAGAAGGGCACGTTTAATTGGGGCGGAGCCGCTCAGAGTCATTTGCAAATTTGAAGGCGAAGTTGTGCGAAGCACCAATCTTAGCATTACCCGATTTTTCGCAACCGTTTGAGGTGGAATGTGATGCTAGCGGGGAGGGCATTGGAGCGGTTCTCATACAGGTAAAGCGACCTATTGCTTATTTTTCCGAGAAGTTAAATGGCGCTCGTGTGAATTATTGTACGTACGACAAGGAGTTTTATGCTATTGTGAGGGCTCTAGATCATTGGAGTCACTATCTTCGACCAAAGCATTTTATCATCCACTCGGACCATGAATCCTTGAAGTATATTAACGGACAACACAAGTTAAGTCCCAAGCATGCGAAGTGGGTGGAATTCTTACAATCATTTCACTTCTCATCGAAGTATAAGGATGGCAAGAGCAATATTGTGGCAGATGCATTGTCTAGGCGTTATGCCTTACTCGCCACTCTTGATGTTCGATTGCTTGGATTCGATACAGTAAAGGAATATTACGAAGGTGATGCGGATTTTGGCGAGACCTTCTTCCGTGCAAACCGGCCGGTGGGAGAATTTTCGATACAGAGGGCTTTCTTTTAAGGGGAATCGTCTTTGTCTACCAAGGCACACGATTCGAGAATTGCTGGTTCGAGAGGCTCATGGGGGAGGTTTGGCTGGCCACTTTGGTTCGGCCAAGACATTGGAGGTGCTTAAAGAACATTTTTATTGGCCAAGGATGCAGGGGGATATTCATAATATAATTAGTAAATGTGTGACGTGCCATGTTGCGAAGAGTTCGTTCAAACCAGGAGTCTACACACCTTTACCGATTCCGGAGAGACCGTGGGAAGATGTCTCAATGGATTTCATTGTGGCTTTGCCTCGAACCCAACGAGGTAAGGATGCGATTATGGTGGTCGTCGATCGTTTTTCAAAGATGGCTCATTTTGTTCCTTGTCACAAAACCGATGATGCGAGTAATGTTGCTGACTTGTATTTCCGGGAGGTGGTGCGATTACATGGAGTTCCGAAAACTATTGTTTCGGACCGGGACTCAAAGTTTCTAAGCTATTTTTGGAACACATTATGGAGGAAGGTGGGGACCAAGCTGTTGTTTAGTACTTCGCATCATCCTCAAACCGACGGACAAATCAAGTAACGAATCGAACACTGGGACGCTATGCGAGGCTTGGTGAACAAAACACAAAAGGATCGGGATCTCAAATCGCACATGCGGAGTTTGCTTATAATCGATCTCCTACTCATGCCACGGCACACTCTCCATTTGAAGTAGTTTACTGATGAATCCTTACATACCACTAGATCTAATTCCACTACCAAGTGACGAATTAGTGCATAAGGATGCGGAGTCGAAGTGAAATCAATGATGAAATTACACGAACAAAGTGGATCGAATCAAGGAAATAAACGAGGCATACAAAAGGAAGTCGAATAAGCAAAAAAGGCCGAGACTATTCGAGGTTGGAGATTTAGTGTGGTTACATTTGAGGAAGGAACGATTCCCGAGTAAGCGTAAGAACAAGTTGATGCCACGAGCTGAGGGACCATTTAAAATAATTGCGAAGGTGAATGACAATGCTTACAAGTTAGAACTTAGGGTGATTACGGAGTACATGCTACTTTCAACGTAGGTGATCTATCCCCTTACCTTGACGACAATGGGATTGCGGAATTGAGGACAATTCCTTTTAAAGAAGGAGGGAATGATACGAAACCGACTACTCCAAGTGAAGAAGACGAAGTAAGAATTGACATAAAACACCTCGACCATACTCCAACGTACTTGGGCGAGAGAACTGAAACGAGGCCTGGAGTTACATTGATAATCGGAATTGGGGTAACTTAAAGACAACTTGCATCTTGGGGAGGGGAGGAAATTCAAGTGGCAATTAAACAATAAAAGAATGTTCAGCTTTCTCTTACAAAAGCAGCAGGATTCTTGGCAAAAAGGGCGGTCACAAACTTCAACTTGGAGAGAAGACCCAACTTTTACTTTTGTCAACAAGTGACATGAAGAACCTTTTTATTATCTTTTATTATTCTAAGCTCAGCTTGTATTAGTTTAAGTTATCGTGTCAGGCTGCTTTTGCCTATAAATAGTGGCAGTAGAGTTGTAATGAAGGAATTATTGAATGTTGAAGGATTGAGAACACTTTGTGTTTTTCTGGTGAATGCTTTTCATCAAAACTTGGTTTTTATTCGACGCGTTTCGAATACTAATCTGATTGATTCTCAATAGGTCTTGAGGAGAAATCACTTTATCAAATTATAGGTCTAATTTGATAAAACATCTGTTCATATCTTGTTTCGATATTCTGTTTATTTTTCGATACAGTTTTATACTTGTTCAATATTTCGTACAAAGTGTTGTTCGATCTTTCGAACGTGTTTCCTGTCTTGTGGCTGTATCGAATCACCGCCTTCATCACTCGCCAGTATTGTTGCTGTAGCGAGCTGTTGTCACCAGTTCCCGACAGTTTCTTGCCGATAGCTTCCGCTCGTCAAAGAAGCCTTCCGCTGTATCGATAGCGAATTCGCATAACCAGTGAGAATTCGTATCACATCTTTATTGCTAGGAGGGAGATAAAATTTTGTTGGCCTCACTTTGAGTGGAGTTAGTGTATTCTGTGGGCGGCTAGGAGGTGGAGAGGTAAGCATGTGGTTAACGTGGCATACGTATCTTTCTAGCTGCGTTGGTCTACTTAATCTGGCAGGAGAGTAATGAGAGGAGATTCGGTCAGAGGCGTCGGGACCCTCACACGATTACTTTTCAGGGGATTGGTCTTGTTCGTGATATCATCTCTCAGCATTGGCAGCCTCATTCCTTATCTACGGTCGCTGTTAGGCGTATTTGGAAGGTTGCTTGGTAGTCGGTTCCATTGTAACTCTTTTATTATTTTTCTGTTTCGTGCTGTTGGTGCCCCTTCTATAATGGTTGCTGGGTACTGGCCTGCCTTGTTGGCCAATCTTATTTATTTAATGCAATTGACTTTTCCCAAAAAAAAAAAGGTGCTAAAGTCTCGTATGAACCTCCGATAAAATGAAGCAAGTCCGTGAAAGGATCGGACTTCCGTGATGGTTTTGGCAGTAGGCCAAGATTTAATCGCCTCGATCTTGGCTTGATCAACCGACACTCCTTCTTTAGAAACGATGTAGCCAAGAAATGCTACACTCTCGACTAGAAACGAACACTTCTCTTTCTTCCCATAAAGTTTTTTATCCCTAAGGACCTCGAAGATTTGCCTCAAGTGCCCGGTATGTTCTTGCAATGATCGACTATAAATCAAGATGTCATCCAAGTATACGACGACAAACTTTCCCAAAAACGGCTTAAGTACCTCATTCATTAATCGCATGAAAGTACTTGGTGCATTCGTAAGGCCAAAGGGCATGACGAGCCACTCATATAATCCATGTTTTGTTTTAAAAGCCATTTTCCATTCATCCCCTTCCCGCATGCGAATTTGGTGATAGCCGCTCCTCAAATCAACTTTCGAAAAAATCATCGAACCATGCAACTCGTCCAACATATCATCAAGTCTTGAAATTAGGAATTGATATTTGATGGTTATGTTGTTCACGGCTCTACTATCTATACACATCCGCCATGGCCCATCTTTCTTCGGGACAAGCAAAACCAGAACCACACTAGGGCTCAAACATTCTCGAACATACCCGCGATTCATTAGCTCCTCGATTTGTTTTTGTAACTCCTTTGTCTCCTCGGGGTTACATCGATAGGCGGCCTTGTTAGGGAGTGATGCACCCAGTACAAGATCGACTTAGTGTTCAATCCCACGTAAGGGTGGCAAACCCGGCGGTAAGTATTCCGAGAAGACATCCGCAAATTCTCGTAGTAAGGTGTCGATATCTCCTTTGCCTTGTACAATCATGTCAACATCTTTGTTTCTTTAATCATCAACAAATACCCACGCTCGCCATCATCAATAGCGTGTTTCACCTCTTTCTCACTAACAAATATAGTAAGATTCGGTTTTTCCCCGTGACTAGAACTCATCGAACGAATGGCTTGAGGCGCCATTGGTTTAAGCACAATCTTCTTGCCTTTATCCCGTAGTTCGTATTCGTTATTTCTCCCTCGGTGTAAAACATCTCTATCAAATAGCCATGGTCGTCCCAAGAGTATATGTGATACAGAATTGACTACTCCGAATAAAGAAAACGAAGCAAGGATCGACGTAAATGGCCTTACGACGCGTCATGCACATACGTCGACATTTTTAGGCGAGAAAACAGACATAAGATGTAAAAGAAATGTCCAACCTAACGGAAAATGTCCAACCGGCCGGAAAATATCCAACCTGCCGGAAAAAGTCACGCCTGCCGGAAAATGCCAAGCACTACCGACCGAACTCGGTCGTGTCGTCCGACACGGCCCGTGCCGTACTCGTCCGGAAATGCCAAAGTCACTGCCCACAGGACTCGACCGTGTCGTCTGGCACGGTCGCGTCGAAATCTTTCGGATAAGCCAAAACCGACTGCCCAGATGCCCGACCGTGTTCCAGGACGCGGTCGAGTCAATGCCGAACATCCTTGTCGCGCTGCGCCCGTGCCGAGTTACTGTCGGACGAGTCACTATCGGACGTCCTTGTCGCGTCGTGACCGTGTCAAGCGGACACGGTCGAGTCACTGTCGACCAGATGCTGTAACGCCCCCAAAATGAACCGGGACGCCACAGTGTCGTAGATCCCATGAGGGACCCACAAGGCAAGTTTTTGAAAATATTTTCTAAAATATTTTATTAAAAGTGGTAATATACGGAAGTAATTAAGAAAGTATTCGTACAACCCAAAGTACAAAAGCAAATAGTGTCCGTACATACGGTTATTACACAACGTGGAATGTTCAAATTGATTTAAGAAATTAACAGGCCTTCTTCCAACACAGCTCATGCCTGGCCGTAACCTTCGGGGGTGTCCTGCACAAATTCAACAAATTTACAGCACGACATGTCGTGCCAGTAACCTAGGTCAGAAACAATCCAAACCAAACTCAAAGGTAAAATCTAATAATTTCAAGGAATAAAGTTATCACCGAATGTTCCATGTTATCCCTTTTATCAGCACATAAACTCCCAAGGTCGCAACCAAGGGTCACGGAAGTATCTACACAGGAATACTCCGGACGTGGGTACCATTCAGGTTTTATCCCGCAACACGGTCCAACGAGAAAACTCCCAAGGCCGCGGCCAAGGGTCACGGTAGTATCTACTCGGGAATACTCCGGACAAGATAATCGTAAGAGCACCATTCCACAATAGTAACATTTACTATGTCTAAAATTATAAGACGTAAAGTCTGAGCAAGATTCACTTGCCTCAAATCCGACGAGAGTTATTTCTTGACAAGGCAACGGCTTGAACGATCGCACTTGGAAATCCGACCTATTACATGTTTGTCGATTAACATCTTATGATAACAATGATGATCAACAACGTTCCTCCCCCTCCCGCCTGTTAGAACCCTATCCTAGTTGCTTATGATGTCGGAATCGAATTTCTCCATTTTTAACCATAATGCGTGCCATTAATTTCTTAGGTTCGGAAACATTCTTTATAAGTTATCCTTCCGCTAAACAATAGTGTTCTAACACAACATTCCTAGTTAATTATAACCAACAATCACCAAGATTTCATCATTGTCTTAATATGAAAGTCTAGAACGATTAATCCATCATCTTAACATGTTTCGGTATCTATTCGGCTAGAAATTGTTGGTAACTTCATCAAGGATTCATTAACGGTTCTATTCAACATGATAATACGGTTATACATGAAATCCTTCAAGATGATTCCGAGAAGTTGGTGATTAGCAATATGATTATGAGTTCTATCATTATTCATTCCAATTTCTAGCTTTGATGGATATCGATTAACAATTGCGATAGTTATATACCAGTTCGATTATTACTGAGGGTTCTAAGCTACCCAAGGCATCCGAGGTTTACTGATACGAAACCGACTACTCCAAGTGAAGAAGACGAAGTAAGAATTGACATAAAACACATCGACCATACTCCAACGTACTTGGGCGAGAGAACTGAAACGAGGCCTGGAGTTACATTGATAATCGGAATTGGGGTAACTTAAAGACAACTTGCATCTTGGGGAGGGGAGGAAATTCAAGTGGCAATTAAACAATAAAAGAATGTTCAGCTTTCTCTTACAAAAGCAGCAGGATTCTTGGCAAAAAGGGCGGCTGTCAAACTTCAACTTGGAGACAAGACCCAACTTTTACTTTTGTCAACAAGTGACATGAAGAACCTTTTTATTATCTTTTATTATTCTAAGCTCAGCTTGTATTAGTTTAAGTTATCGTGTCAGGCTGCTTTTGCCTATAAATAGTGGCAGTAGAGTTGTAATGAACAATTATTGAATGTTGAAGAATTGAGAACACTTTGTGTTTTTCTGGTGAATGCCTTTCATCAAAACTTGGTTTTTATTCGACGCGTTTCGAATACTAATCGGATTGATTCTCAATAGGTCTTGAGGAGAAATCACTTTATCAAATTATAGGTCTAATTTGATAAAACATCTGTTCATATCTTGTTTCGATATTCTGTTTATTTTTCGATACAGTTTTATACTTGTTCAATATTTCGTACAAAGTGTTGTTCGATCTTTCGAACGTGTTTCCTGTCTTGTGGCTGTATCGAATCACCGCCTTCATCACTCGCTAGTATTGTTGCTGTAGCGAGCTGTTGTCACCAGTTCCCGACAGTTTCTTGCCGATAGCTTCCGTTCGTCAAAAAGCCTTCCGCTGTATCGATAGCGAATTCGCATCCCCAGCGAGAATTCGTATCATAAGTGGTATCGGAGCCCAAGTTCTTGATCTTTGGCATTATGGATCTCAACGACGCTGATTTCTTGGCAAAACTTCGTGACGCATTGCGTGACGTACCAGAACAACGCGACCAGCGTTGGCAACCTAGGCGTGGTGACTATGAACGACCCTCACGCCATGTCGAAGAGTTTAAGGTGAACGAGCTTCCAGAGTTCGTTGGAGGGACAGACCCTGAAGTTTACCTGGAATGGGAACGAAAAATTGATCGTATGTTCGAATTTAAAGACCTTGACGATGAGAAAAGGTGTAAGTATGCAATTCTCAAGTTGGGGAAAGGAGCTTCACTTTGGTACGAAGGAATTAAAACACGAAGAGCTCGTATAGGGAAAGAAAAGATCCGTTCGTGGGAGTCATTAAAAAGAAAACTTCGTAAAAGATATGTGCCAACATCACACCGGTTATCCTTGTACAGGAAGATTGCAGATCTCATGCAGGGAAAGTTAAATGTCAGTGAGTACATTGAGGAATTTGAGAATCTAACCTTAATGGGAGAGATAGAGGAGAATGAGGAACAGAAGATATCGCGATTCTTGCGTGGCTTAAACCGAAGCATAGCTAACTCGGTGGAACTGTATCCATACGAGGACTTCGATACATTATGTGGGTTATGTGTGAAGTTAGAAGCTCAGAACAGGATGAAGCTGTACAAACCTGAGTTTCCAGTCAAGTTTGGAAACCCAAGCGTCGGATCTAGTTCAGCTGCTAAGGCAACTGTACCGACTCCGGTTCCTGTTGCGATTCCCGCTAAGGCAACTGTACCCTATGTACCAAAGGAGACGAGTTTGGCTAAAGTGAGATGTTTCAAATGTCAAGGATTCGGGCATTATCAAAATACTTGTCCGAACAAGCGAGTGGTGACACTAAGGGAAGCTGTCACGATCCGAGACGAGTTGTTGGTTGAGGAAGAAAGACTGGGTGACGTATTTGATTTCGACATTAAGGACGAAGAAGGAGAAGAATGTGAGACTTACGATGCTCCAAGCTATGACACGACTTTAGTCCTGCGAACGCTACAGGCCAAAGTCAGATCGAATGATTCGAACAAATAAATCAAATCTTTCACACGAAGTGTCAAATTGGAAAGAAATGGTGCGGTTTGATCGTTGATGGAGGAGTTGCACCAACGCCGCCTCGCCGAGATGGTGACTAAACTCGGGCTGACCACTACGGCTCACCCGAAACCTTACACTTTGCATTGGCTCGATGATGGGAGCAAAATAAGGGTGACTAAACAAGTGAGGATTGGACTAGCCATGGGTTCATATGAAGACAACGTATTATGTGATGTACTCCCGATGGATGCATGCCATGTACTGTTGGGAAGACCATGGATGTTTGATAGGGACGTTTTACACCGAGGAAGAAGCAATGAGTACGAGTTGCGGGATAAGGGCAAGAAGATTGTGCTTAAACCAATGTCGCCGCAAGCTATTCACTCTATGAGTTCTAGTAGGAGTGAAAAACCAAAATTGGCCATGTTTGCTAGCGAACGGGAGGTGGAACATGCTATTAATGATGGCAAGTGCGTGTACTTGTTGGTTCTGAAGGAGACACGGAATGGTGACATAGTTGTGCGGAACGAAAGGATGGATGCCTTACTACGCGAATTTGCGGATGTTTTTCCCGAAGAATTACCGTCGGGTTTACCACCAATTCGCGGGATTGAACATCAGATCGACCTCATACCGGGTGTGTCGTTGCCTAACAAAGCTGCCTATAGATGTAATCCCGAGGAGACAAAGGAATTACAAAACCAAATCGAAGAATTGATGGATCGTGGGTATGTTCGAGAAAGCCTAAGTCCTTGTGCGGTTCCGGTATTACTGGTTCCAAAGAAAGACGGATCTTGGAGGATGTGTATTGACAGTCGAGCTGTGAACAATATAACCATCAAGTATCGATTTCCGATTCCGAGGCTTGATGACATGTTGGACGAATTACACGGATCAGTGATCTTTTCAAAAGTTGATCTACGAAGTGGTTATCACCAGATTCGAATGCGAGAAGGAGATGAGTGGAAGACAGCCTTCAAAACTAAACACGGGCTGTATGAATGGACCGTTATGCCGTTCGGTCTTACAAATGCACCGAGTACTTTCATGCGCTTGATGAATGAGGTACTTAAGCCATTTTTAGGGAAATTTGTGGTTGTATACTTAGATGATATTTTGATCTACAGCCGATCGCTGCAAGAACATTTCGAACACTTGAGGCAAGTCTTCGAAACCCTTAGAGACCAGAAGCTGTATGGAAAAAAGGAGAAGTGCTCATTTTTGGTCGAAAGTATAGTCTTTCTTGGCTATATTGTTTCAAAGGATGGAGTGTCGGTCGATCAAGCAAAGATCGAAGCAATTAAGTCCTGGCCGGTTCCCACTACAGTGACGGAGGTTAGATCGTTCCATGGACTAGCTTCATTTTACCGAAGATTCATTCGAGACTTCAGTACCATTGCAAGCCCAATAACCGAATGTTTGAAGAAGGGCACGTTTAATTGGAGCAGGGCTGCTCAGGAGTCATTTGCGAATTTGAAGGCGAAGTTGTGCGGAGCACCAATCTTAGCATTACCCGATTTTTCGCAACCGTTTGAGGTGGAATGTGATGCTAGCGGGGTGGGCATTGGAGCGGTTCTCATTCAGGGAAGGCGACCTATTGCTTATTTTTCCGAGAAGTTAAATGGTGCTCGTCTCAATTATCAGACGTACGACAAGGAGTTTTATGCTATTGTGAGGGCTCTAGACCATTGGAGTCACTATCTTCGGCCAAGGCATTTCATCATACATTCGGACCATGAATCTTTGAAGTACATTAACGGGCAACACAAGTTAAGTCCCAGGCATGCGAAGTGGGTGGAATTCTTACAATCATTTCACTTCTCATCGAAGTATAAGGATGGCAAGAGCAATATTGTGGCAGATGCATTGTCTAGGCGTTATGCCTTACTCGCCACTCTTGATGTTCGTTTGCTAGGGTTCGATACAGTAAAGGAGTATTACGAAGGTGATGCGGATTTTGGCGAAACCTTCGCCCTGTGCAAACCTGGCCCGGTGGGAGAATTTTCGATACAGGAGGGCTTTCTTTTTAAGGGGAATCGTCTTTGCCTACCCAGGCACACGATTCGAGAATTACTGGTTCGAGAGGCACACGGAGGGGGTTTGGCTGGCCACTTTGGTTCAGCCAAAACATTGGAGGTGCTTAAAGAACATTTTTATTGGCCAAGGATGCAGGGGGATGTTCATAATATAATTAGTAAATGTGTGACGTGCCATGTTGCGAAGAGTTCGTTCAAACCCGGAGTCTACACACCTTTACCGATTCCGGAGAGACCGTGGGAAGATATCTCAATGGATTTCATTGTGGCTTTGCCTCGAACCCAACGAGGTAAGGATGCGATTATGGTGGTCGTCGATCGTTTTTCAAAGATGGCTCATTTTGTTCCTTGTCACAAAACCGATGATGCGAGTAATGTTGCTGACCTGTATTTCCGAGAGGTGGTGCGATTACATGGAGTTCCGAAAACTATTGTTTCGGACCGGGACTCGAAGTTTCTAAGTTACTTTTGGAACACATTATGGAGGAATGTGGGGACCAAGCTTTTGTTTAGTACTTCACATCATCCTCAAACCGACGGACAAACTGAAGTAACGAATCGAACACTGGGACGCTGCGAGGCTTGGTGAGCGTAACACAAAAGGATCTGGATCTCAAATCGCACATGCGGAGTTTGCTTATAATCGATCTCCTACTCATGCCACGGCACACTCTCCATTTGAAGTAGTTTACGGACTGAATCCTTACATACCACTAGATCTAATTCCACTACCAAGTGACGAATTAGTGCATAAGGATGCGGAGTCGAAGCTGAAATCAATGATGAAATTACGAACAGTGCGGGATCGAATCAAGGAAATAAACGAGGCATACAAAGGAAGTCGAATAAGCAAAGAAGGCCGAGACTATTCGAGGTTGGAGATTTAGTTTGGTTACATTTGAGGAAGGAACGATTCCCGAGTAAGCGTAAGAACAAGTTAATGCCACGAATGAGGGACCATTTAAAATAATTGCGAAGGTGAATGACAATGCTTACAAGTTAGAACTTAGGGTGATTACGGAGTACATGCTACTTTCAACGTAGGTGATCTATCCCCTTACCTTGACGACAATGGGATTGCAGAATTGAGGACAATTCCTTTTAAAGAAGGAGGGAATGATACGAAACCGACTACTCCAAGTGAAGAAGACGAAGTAAGAATTGACATAAAACACCTCGACCATACTCCAACGTACTTGGGCGAGAGAACTGAAACGAGGCCTGGAGTTACATTGATAATCGGAATTGGGGTAACTTAAAGACAACTTGCATCTTGGGGAGGGGAGGAAATTCAAGTGGCAATTAAACAATAAAAGAATTTTCATATTTATCTTACAAAATCAGCAGGATTCTTGGCAAAAAGGCGGTATCAAACTTCAACTTGGAGACAAGACCCAACTTTTACTTTTGTCAACAAGTGACATGAAGAACCTTTTTATTATCTTTTATTATTCTAAGCTCAGCTTGTATTAGTTTAAGTTATCGTGTCAGGCTGCTTTTGCCTATAAATAGTGGCAGTAGAGTTGTAATGAACAATTATTGAATGTTGAAGAATTGAGAACACTTTGTGTTTTTCTGGTGAATGCCTTTCATCAAAACTTGGTTTTTATTCGACGCGTTTCGAATACTAATCGGATTGATTCTCAATAGGTCTTGAGGAGAAATCACTTTATCAAATTATAGGTCTAATTTGATAAAACATCTGTTCATATCTTGTTTCGATATTCTGTTTATTTTTCGATACAGTTTTATACTTGTTCAATATTTCGTACAAAGTGTTGTTCGATCTTTCGAACGTGTTTCCTGTCTTGTGGCTGTATCGAATCACCGCCTTCATCACTCGCTAGTATTGTTGCTGTAGCGAGCTGTTGTCACCAGTTCCCGACAGTTTCTTGCCGATAGCTTCCGTTCGTCAAAAAGCCTTCCGCTGTATCGATAGCGAATTCGCATCCCCAGCGAGAATTCGTATCATTTACTAAAACTTACTCAACAATACTGAAATGAGTTCAAGGTTGGATAAACTTACCTTTACTGACAAAAGATGATGAAGAACGACGGTGGACGAAGGAGAACGAGAGGATAACACCTTCAAGACCTTCCCCAAAGCTTGATTAACGTACTCTAATAGGATAGCACTTGAATTGGGAGGTTAGAATTGGTTCAATAATGGTGGAGAGTAGTGTACAAGGAAGAAGAATGATTTTTGGGACGAAAGAAATGAAAGGCAAAGTGTTCTTTTATAAACTTAGATTGCCCTTACATACGTTATGCCTGATGGTTTACGTACGTAAGAGACTTTACGTACGTTATGGCAAAATATTAACGTACGTAAGGAACTCGCTGGAAAGATTTACACACATCGTTACGTACGTAATGAAAGCGGGTTAACGTACGTAACACCTCGTTGACTTGCCTGTCGCAATCACGCCGAAAGTTGGTCGGCACGCGTACTACCTGACGAAGATTCCTGTCCGAAGACCGAAGACCGATGTTACGTACGTAAGGGCCGATATTTAACGTACATAACGACTCAGATATAGCGTGCGTAATGACTCGGAGTATAACGTACGTAAAGGACAGTTTTGTTTGCCAAATTATTATCACATTAATTTCTTATGACACGACTCCCTCTCCATGTCGTCTGGAAATCTCTCGGGGAACAAGACGTTGGCCACCATCATATTTGCACCGATAATTACCTAACGACATCGAGGTATGTCACTGAAAGTTCGTCAATCATCATACCATCACAATACACGAATAACAGATGCGAACAATACAGTACAACCATATTATACAAAATATGTTTTATTGCAATGGAGTACATTTATTTATCAAACATAAGAAATGGACGTGAGCGCGCAAAGTGAAAAAGCATGTAATACTGGTGGTATTACATACCACCCACCTTAAAAATAGTTTCGTCCTGAAACTAAGAAAATAACTCGGGATGATTCTCTCTCATGCTCGCCTCGGTCTCCCAAGTCGCTTCTTCCGTACCGTGGTGCGACCACTGAACTTTAACAAGGGGTATGTTCTTTTTCCTTAGTGTCTTTACGCATCGATCCAAAATTGCTGTTGGAACTTCCCTAAAGGTAGCATCATTGGAAATCTCTACTTCCTCGAAGTTGATCTTGTGGCTAGGATCGTACATGTACTTTCTCAGGTGGGAGACGTGGAAGACATTATGCACTCCGTCTAACGATGGTGGTAATGCTAGCCGATAAGCGAGTCTACCGACTCGGTCCAGTATTTCGAACGGGCCAATAAATCTCGGGCTTAGTTTGCCCTTCTGGCCGAAGCGTCGAATGCCCCGCATTGGCAATACTTTAACCCAAACATGATCCCCAACCATAAATTCCAACGGTCGCTGCCGGTCCATAGCATAAGACTTTTGGCGACTCTGCGCTGCCAACATGTGTTTTCGAACAATGGATATCTTCTTAATAGATTCCTGGATTAGATCCAACTCGATGGCGATGACATCGGATGCATCGTCCCAACATAGGGGAGACTTTCACCTTCTACCATACAAGGCCTCAAAGGGGGCCATGCCTATGCTTGCTTGTTGTACGAAAATTCCGCTAAGCAGAGGTGTTTAGCCCAGTCCTTGCCCTAATCGAGTACACATGCTCTCAACATATCTTCCAGGTTCTGTATGGTGCATTCTGTTTGTCCATCCGTTTGAGGGTGATAGGCAGTGCTGAAATGCAGTTGAGTACCCATGGCCAGGTGGACAGCCTTCCAGAAGCGGGACACATATCTAGTGTCTCTATCCGAAATAATCCCCGAGGGAACGCCATGTAATCTCACGATTTCCCGAACAAAGATGGTAGCCACTGCCTGCTCCGATGGCCTCCTGAATTGGAATGAAGTGTGCCGACTTTGTCAGTCGGTCTACAATAACCCATATCGTGTCCTTTTCCCCCGCCGTCACTGGTAACTTGGTGACAAAGTCCATTGATATGCTCTCCCATTTCCATTCCGGAATGGGTAAGGGCTGCATGATTCCGGCCGGTCTACGGTGTTCAATCTTCACCTGTTGACATATCATACATCGAGCGACAAACCTTGCTACCTCTTGCTTCATATTCTTCCACCAGAAACTCTTTCGCAGGTCTTTGTACATTTTGCTCGCCCCGGGATGTATCGAATAGGGAGTAGAATGAGCTTCCTTGAGTATAGTTTGCTTAAGCTCGTCATTAGGTGGAATGCAAATCCTGTTCTTGAATCTAACTAAGCCCCTTGGATCCTGTAGTCTGAAATAACTCCCCCTTCGGCCTTTGCGCCGATCGCACGAAGTTCTGGATCCTCCATCTGTGCTAGGCGTTTCTCGTCCAGCAGAGACGAGCGAATATCAATCGAGCACAATTGTCCCTGGCGGTGTTGTATCCACACTTCAATGTCATTTCTCCTGAGATCTTGCTGCAACTCCAGCTATACTGTCAAACCATATAGTGTCACCTCCTGCGCAGTTTTCCGACTCAGTGCGTCTGCTACGACGTTGGCCTTTCCAGGGTGATATAGAATCTCTACATCGTAATCCTTGATTAACTCCAGCCAATGCCTCTGTCTCATATTTAACTCTTTCTGCGTGAAAATATACTTTAAACTCTTGTGGTCCGTAAAGATCTTACAGGTAACCCCATATAGGTAATGTCTACAAATCTTAAGAGCGTGGACCACTGCAGCTAGTTCCAAGTCATGTGTCGGGTAGTTCACCTCATAAGGTTTAAGTTTTCGAGAGGCGTAAGCGATAACCCTGTCATTTTGCATGAACACACATCCCAGCCCGTGCTTAGACGCATCGGTGCATATTACGAATCCCTCCGTACCCTGCGGTAGTACCAACACTGGGGCAGTAGTAAGCTTCCTTTTTAGCTTGTCGAAACTCTCCTGACAATCTGTTGTCCAGACAAACTTGGTGTTCTTCCTAAGCAGATTTGTTAATGGCTGAGCGACACAGGAGAAGGCGTCGACGAACCGTCGATAATATCCCGCCAACCCTAGGAAACTTCTCACCTCTTTGACGTTTCTAGGTGGTTCCCGATTCATAACTGTCTCGATCTTCTGGGGGTCTACTTTAACGCCTCCTGCTGAAATCACATGCCCCAAAAAGGTTACCTCTGGCATCCAGAACTCGCATTTAGAAAGTTTAGCATACAGTTGATGTTGCCTTAAAATGCTCAACACCTGCCTCAAGTGTTCCTCATGCTCCCATCGGCTTCGGGAATAAATTAAAATATCATCAATGAAAACCACCACACACTTATCGAGAAACTCTGTCAGAACCCTGTTCATCAATTCTATAAAAACGGCTGGAGCATTAGTCAGGCCAAACGACACCACCATGTACTCGTAGTGCCCATATCTCGATCGAAATGCGGTCTTAGGAATATCCTCCTCTCGAATTCTCAATTGGTGATATCCCGAACGTAAGTCGATCTTTGAAAACACAGTCACCCCTTGCAGTTGGTCCAGTAAATCATCAATCCTTGGAAGTGGGTAACGGTTCTTAATAGTGACCTTATTAAGTTCCCTGTAATCGATACACAGGCGCAGAGAGCGGTCCTTTTTCTTCACAAAAAGAACTGGCGCACCCCATGGCGAAGTACTCGGACGAATGAGCCCCTTCCTTAGCAATTCTTCGAGTTGTGACTTTAGTTCCTTCATTTCGGCTGGTGCCATCCTGTATGGTGCCTTGGAGATAGGCGTCGTTCCTGGCTCAAGTTCGATTGAGAGATCGACCTCTCTTTGTGGTGGCAATCTAGGTAGTTCGTCGGGGAATATGTCTGGAAATTCATTCACTACAGGAATGTTAGCAACCGACAATTGTGACGTGCCCTCCTGAAGAATATAGCACCAGTAATACGCTCCTCGATCATCATGAGATGCTACTGCTGAAAGGAGACTGAGGGACCCTTTAGTACTGAAGTGCTCTCGGCCTCTAATTGTGTGAGTGGCACCGTCATGGGTCGTAATAGAAACGGTCAGGTGATAGGTATCCAATACCGTCTTGTGCATCGTCATCCAGTCCATACCTAAAATCACATCTTCGTTTTGGAGTGGAAAGACCATGAGATTGGGTCATCGGGCCAGTTATTGATACGACCTGGACAGCTTCGAACTTCCAAGTTACCCTCCACCCCGCTATCCTCGGGTAGTTTAACAAGAAAGGACTCACTAGGTACACAAGGGAGATGCAAACGGTTAACACATTCTACGGATATAAACGAGTGGGTTGCTCCAGTATCAAACAGTACATGAACAGGCTGAGATTTAATAAGGAGTGTACCTGAGACAGCAGGAGTAGTCTGGTCGTCAGTAGCCCTTAGTTCGAACACGCGGGATGGCAGTGTCCCCGAGGAGGGTGCGATTCTCCCCGCGACCACGTCCTCTTCCGCACCGTGTAGAGGAGATTGGTGAGGTGGAGATCGGTAGTCGGACATGGCGGACGCCTCGGATGTCTGTACCGAGCCTTGTTGACTCTGAGGAGCTGGGTTTGGTGTAGGTTTGATCCGAGAACAGTAGCGAGACATGTGCCCACCCCTTCCGCATGAAAAGCACTTTGTCGATGCTTTACGACACTGACTCATGGTATGCCCTGCTATGCCACAATTGAAACAGCTACGGCGAGAAGGCCCGTCAGATGTTCCTTTCTGTTGGGACGAAGCTCCTGATTTGGAGGGGAACCCAATTCCCAAATTCACTCTGCTGGTGCTCCCGGACTGATTTGCTGTCTTCTACTTCTTTTGGTTGTGCCCGGCATCCGAACTGACAACCGTACCGGCGTATGATGTGACCACGTCCTCATATGCCCTCAACGTGGTGCAATGAAACCCCGCCGCGTAGCGTTGAACATCCTCCAGCAACCGTTGAGCAAGGTGACAAATTCGCTGGTCTTCGGATGGAACCATCTGTGCGACATTGCTTAGCTCGGTCCTGTATGCCCAAATGATTTCTGGTACTGGCAAATTCTGAGGCCCTGCGCTGAAGAAACTCCGCGCTCGTGCAGTTTGAACTGAACGAGGACATTACTTGTCTCTTAATAGTTTGGAAAACTCGGGCCATCCGACTATTCTGTCCTCTGGCTTATAGGTCCTCCACCATCGGGCTGCGGTGTCACGGAGCTGGTTGATCCCGAGTGGCACTTTTCGGTTTCCTGGGCAGCCGATCACCTCGAAGGCAGTCTCCATCTCCGAGATCCAATCGTCCACGTGCTTATCCCCTGACCCGTCGAATAATGGCAGTCTGGCCTTCAGCATTTCTCCCAGCCAACGGTCCTTCCCGATGTTCTCTTCTATGTTAATGACTGGTACTTGTTCTGCCCGGTTGACCTGAGCGATTCCCATAGCAATGGCCTGGGCGAGAGTCTGAATGAAGGCTGGATCAAATCCCCCGTTGTTCTGGTTTTCCGCTTCCTGTTCATTCTGATTAACAGGCGGTGGTTGATTTCTGGCTGTATTAGTTTCTCCAGTGTTTCTGTCTTCCTGCTGGTTCATAGCGGAACCTTGTGCGTCATTTACGTTTCTTCTAGCTCCTCGACGTGCCATTGGTGATGTTCGTTCAATCTAACAGGTTAGTTTAATGCAAACATTCTCTGAGTTCTTACTGAATCCAAACATCATACTTGATCCTTAAGAATTTACGTGTATTTTACCTCCACATCCCTCGAGGAGTTACGGTCGTCAGAAGTGTTGGATTTTGAAGGCAAAACGTTTTTAAAATATTTTTGGTAAACCTTTCCACGTGAGTGTTTGGCTCCGATACCATTTTCTGTAACGCCCCCAAAATAAACCGGGACGCCACAGTGTCGTAGATCCCATGAGGGACCCACAAGGCAAGTTTTTGAAAATA
The DNA here is from genome assembly GCA_033398695.1 of Orobanche coerulescens. Lineage (NCBI taxonomy): Eukaryota > Viridiplantae > Streptophyta > Magnoliopsida > Lamiales > Orobanchaceae > Orobanche > Orobanche coerulescens. The sequence continues at coordinate 122,152 of JAWKAU010000178.1, read as the reverse complement.
TTTTCTAAAATATTTTATTAAAAGTGGTAATATACGGAAGTAATTAAGAAAGTATTCGTACAACCTAAAGTACAAAAGCAAATAGTGTCCGTACATACGGTTATTACACAACGTGGAAGGTTCAAATTGATTTAAGAAATTAACAGGCCTTCTTCCAACACAGCTCATGCCTGGCCGTAACCTTCGGGGGTGTCCTGCACAAATTCAACAAATTTACCTGGCACGACATGTCGTGCCAGTAACCTAGGTCAGAAACAATCCAAACCAAACTCAAAGGTAAAATCTAATAATGTCAAGGAATAAAGTTATCACCGAATGTTCCATGTTATCCCTTTTATCAGCACATAAACTCCCAAGGTCGCAACCAAGGGTCACGGAAGTATCTACACAGGAATACTCCGGACGTGGGTACCATTCAGGTTTTATCCCGCAACACGGTCCAACGAGAAAACTCCCAAGGCCGCGGCCAAGGGTCACGGTAGTATCTACTCGGGAATACTCCGGACAAGATAATCGTAAGAGCACCATTCCACAATAGTAACATTTACTATGTCTAAAATTATAAGACGTAAAGTCTGAGCAAGATTCACTTGCCTCAAATCCGACGAGAGTTATTTCTTGACAAGGCAACGGCTTGAACGATCGCACTTGGAAATCCGACCTATTACATGTTTGTCGATTAACATCTTATGATAACAATGATGATCAACGACGTTCCTCCCCCTGACGCCTGTTAGAACCTTATCCTAGTTGCTTATGATGTCGGAATCGAATTTCTCCGTTTTTAACCATAATGCGTGCCATTAATTTCTTAGGTTCGGCAACATTCTTTATAAGTTATCCTTCCGCTAAACAATAGTGTTCTAACACAACATTCCTAGTTAATTATAACCAACAATCACCAAGATTTCATCGTTGTCTTAATATGCAAGTCTAGAACGATTAATCCATCATCTTAACATGTTTCGTATCTATTCGCTAGAAATTGTTGGTAACTTCATCAAGGATTCATTAACGGTTTTATTCAACATGATAATACGGTTATACATGAAATCCTTCAAGATGATTCCGAGAAGTTGGTGATTAGCAATATGATTATGAGTTCTACCATTATTCATTCCAATTTCTAGCTTTGATGGATATCGATTAACAATTGCGATAGTTATATACCGGTTCGATTATTACTGAGGGTTCTAAGCTACCCAAGGCATCCGAGGTTTACTAAAACTTACTAAACAATACTGAAATGAGTTCAAGGTTGGATAAACTTACCTTTACTGACAAAAGATGATGAAGAACGACGGTGGACGAAGGAGAACGAGAGGATAACACCTTCAAGACCTTCCCCGAAGCTTGATTAACGTACTCTAATAGGATAGCACTTGAATTGGGAGGTTAGAATTGGTTCAATGATGGTGGAGAGTAGTCTACAAGGAAGAAGAATGATTTTTGGGACGGAAGAAATGAAAGGCAAAGTGTTGTTTTATAAACTCATATTGCCCTTACGTACGTTATGCCTGACGGTTTACGTACGTAAGAGACTTTACGTACGTTATGGCAAAATATTAACGTACGTAAGGAACTCGCTGGAACGATTTACACACATCGTTATGTACATAACGAAAGCGGGTTAACGTACGTAACACCTCATTGACTTGCCTGTCGCAATCACGCCGAAAGTTGGTCGGCACGCGTACTACCTGACGAAGATTCCTGTCCGAAGACCGAAGACCGATGTTACGTACGTAAGGGCCGATATTTAACGTACGTAATGACTCAGATATAGCGTGCGTAATGACTCAGAGTATAACGTACGTAAAGGACAGTTTTGTTTGCCAAATTATTATCACATTAATTTCTTATGACACGACTCCCTCTCCATGTCGTCTGGAAATCTCTCGGGGAACAAGACGTTGGCCACCGTCATATTCGCACCGATAGTTACCTAACGACATCGAGGTATGTCACGGAAAGTTCGTCAATCATCATACCATCACAATACACGAATAACAGATGCGAACAATACAGTACAACCATATTATACAAAATATGTTTTATTGCAATGGAGTACATTTATTTATCAAACAGAAGAAATGGACGTGAGCGCCCAAAGTGAAAAAGCATGTAATACTGGTGGTATTACAGATGCGCGCTGCGGCCATGTCAAGCGACACGTCCCGTGTCCGGCAGCCAGCCAACTTTTTTTTTATTGCTGATTTTTGTGTATTTTTGTCCTCTTTTTCTTTCTTTACTTATTTGAGGGATTGTGTCTCCCTATTATTTGATTTGTGTTCCCTTTTTGTATTTTATGTTGATTTGTTTTGATTATTCAAAGATTTTATAATCTTTGAATTGTTTTGTTTATTGGATAGGAAGACTTAGTTTTTCCTATAAATAAGCCTTGTATAAGCATTGTAATGAGATTATGAATTTGAATGTTGTTGTGAAAGAATACACTTTGTATTTCTATCCTTGGTAAATGATTTTTACCGGAACTTAATTTTTATTCGACGCGTTTTCGAGTATTAATCCGATTGATTCTCAATAGGTCTTGAGAAGAAAGCATCTTATCGAATTATAGGTCTAATTCGATAAACCCTTGTCTTGTTCGAATTTTTCATTATCATAGTCGATATTACATCCATAAAATACATCCAAAAACACCCTACTCGTAAAAATCCGTCCGCTATCATACACCTACATATACTCCGACCGATACATATTCACCTTTCCGGGATAATTCGTATCATAAGTGGTATCGGAGCCCAAGGTCATCTCCTTGGGTGATTTCTTCAACGATTTCTTGTGAAGAACTATCTCTTGACTCTTGTTATGGATTTCTCCGATATCGATTTCTTGATGAAACTCCATGACGCACTAAACTGCTTACTGGAGCAACGTATGCAAGCAAGACGCAGAGACGACGCCAACGATATTGATTTCTTGGCTAAATTCCGCAGCATACCGGAGTTTCACGAATAGTAATCCAGATGCGTGCATAGATTGGCTCCGTGCTTGTGAGGAGCACTCGGACTTCAAGGCTGCACCGATCAACCGCCGTGTTTCGTTGGTGGCAAGGCCCCTCCGCGGTAGCGCCGCCGTCTGGTGGCAAAAACTGAAACAGTCCCATTCACAACAACGTAAGCCAAAAATGAGAGATTGGCAAAAATTCATAAAATATTTCAATCGGAGGTTCAAACCATACCACCACTTGTTGTTCCCCCATAACCAGTCCTTCGACACCCCGCCACCAACCTTCGATCTCAGGTGTTTCCACATCACTGAGCGGCACAATGACGAATTTCTAGCAGAACCTTTTTCCTATGAAGACGATGCCCCTACTACCATTTTTAATGATGTAGATGAGGCAAAGGTTTCAACGACGCAACACAACGAAGAAGACGATTTGGTTAGTTTTCCCTAATTGACAAACTTGGATCTTGCTATTATGAGCATGAGCCAATTGGTTGTGTTGGCCAAATTGACCAAAACGGGCCAAATTATTTTAATGGTGAGGAGAATGTTAGTGTCATGGAAATTGGGTCGGATTATGAAGGGCCACCAGTATTTGATACCGAACCAGTTGACGAAGAGGAACCCATAACTGATTCCATGTTTCCCATTTTTTATGGTGAACCCGACGTGAAATCATTAATGCTTCCCATTTTTGATGTTGTGCCCGACGGCGATCCATGTCTCGATGTAAGTTGTTTTGAAGATTTTTATCCAAACTCCAATGAGGTGTTTTCGGTTCTTGATACGGAGAAAGAAGATGTTATGATTCCGGAACATCTATATCTTGAGCCTTACTAAGATTTTGATATGAAAGTCGACGACGAAGCATTTTTCCCAGGTCTTGAAGTAGCATCCGATGAAGAGCGACCTATTATTACTGTCGTGCTTCCCATTTCAGATGTCCGGTTATATGATGATTCATATCATGATATCGGTATTACCTCGCAGAATAATTATTGTTATTTCATTAATAATGATAGTTATTTGTTTGGTGATTCCCTGAGATCCCCTATTACCTACCGTCTCAAGATTTTGGGCCATATACGCAATGCGGATATTTTCGAAATCAAGTACGTAGAGGTTTTAGCTATTTCTTCTGGAAACGACGAGAGTTCGGAATTGAGGACAATTCCCTTTAAAGAGGGAGGGAATGATACGGAATTGACTAGTCCGAATAAAGAAAATGAAGCAAGAATCGACGTAAATGGCCTTACGACGCGTCATGCATATACGGCGACATTTTTAGGCGAGAAAACGGACATAAGACGTAAAAGGAATGTCCAACCTGTCGTAAAATGTCCAACCTGCCGGAAAATGTCCAACTGGCCTGAAAATATCCAACCTGTCGGAAAAAGTCACGCCTGCCGGAAAATGCCGAGCACTGCCGACCAAACTCGGCCGTGTCGTCCGACACGGCCCGTGCCGTACTCGTCCGGAAATGCCAAAGTCACTGCCCACAGGACTCGACCGTGTCGTCTGGCACGGACGAGTCGAACTCTTCCGGATAAGCCAAAACCGACTGCCCAGACGCCCGACCGTGTTCCAGGACACGGTCGAGTCAATGCCGAACGTCCTTGTCGCGCCGCGCCCATGCCGAGTCACTGTCGGACGAGTCACTGTCGGATGTCCTTGTCGCGCCGCGACCGTGTCAAGCAGACACGGTTGAGTCACTGCCGACCACATGCACGCCGCGGCCGTGTCAAGCGACACGGCCCGTGTCCGGCAGCCAGCCAACTTTTTTTTATTGCTGATTTTTGTGTATTTTTGTCCTCTTTTTCTTTCTTTACTTATTTGCGGGATTGTGTCTCCCTATTATTTGATTTGTGTTCCCTTTTTGTATTTTATGTTGATTTGTTTTGATTATTCAAAGATTTTATAATCTTTGAATTGTTTTGTTTATTGGATAGGAAGACTTAGTTTTTCCTATAAATAAGCCTTGTATAAGCATTGTAAGGAGATTATGAATTTGAATGTTGTTGTGAAAGAATACACTTTGTATTTCTATCCTTGGTAAATGATTTTTACTGGAACTTGATTTTTATTCGACGAGTTTTCGAGTATTAATCCGATTGATTCTCCATAGGTCTTGAGAAGAAACCATCTTATCGAATTATAGGTCTAATTCGATAAACCCGTCTTGTTCGAATTTTTCATTATCATAGTCGATATTACTTCCATAAAATACATCCAAAAACACCCTACTCGTAAAAATCCTTCCGCTATCATACACCTACATATACTCCGATCGATATATATTCACCTTTCCAGGATAATTCGTATCAATATGGCATGCATCCATCGGGAGTACATCACATAGTATGTCGTCACCATATGACCCCATAGTTAGACCGACCCGTACTTGTTTCGAAACTTTAACTTTATTCCCATCATCGAGCCAATGTAATGCGTATGGTTTTGGATACGTAGTATTGATGAGTCCTAGCTTTGTCACCATCTCACTAGAAGCTACATTAGTACAACTTCCTCCATCGATTATCAAACTACACCATTTGTCTTTGATTTAACACTTGGTGTGGAATATTTGGTCTCCTTGTTCCGTATCCCTGGAAACCGTTTTGACTTGCAAAGTGCGAAGGACTGGACTAGTATCATAATCCGGAGCATTTTAAGATTCACACTCCTCTTCTTCTTCGGCGTCCACGTCAAACACGTCACCAAGCCTCTCTCTTTCGTCCTCGACTAATAATTCCTCTCGGACCTCAAGAGCCTCTCTTAGTGATGCGAATTCTCACTTGTGATGCGAATTCTCTATCGGTACAGCGGAAGGCTGTTTTGACGAGCGGAAGCAGACGACAAGAAACCGTCAGAATCGAGCAATAAGCCGCTACAAAGAATAACATCAGCGGCAAGATGCACGCGCGAAGAAGACGGAAGCTCGATACAAAAACAACACAGGAACATGGCCGAAAGTAAAAGACTTGATACACTCCACCACCAAGCAGCGACACTCAAACAAAGACGCTTCGCCGGATGCGAATTGAAAACAGAAACAAGTTCAAGAATCGAACAACACTTGATGCGAACTACCGAACAAGTATGAAACGTATCGAAAAACAAATAGAATATCAAACAGATGTAAACAGTTGTTTTTATCGAATTAGACCTATAATTCGATAAAGAGATTTCTCCTCAAGACCTATTGAGAATCAATCGGATTAATACTCGAAAACGCGTCGAATAAAAATCAAGTTTTGATGAAAAGCATTCACCAGAGAAAACACAAAGTGTATTCTTATTTCTTCAACATTCTATATTTTCATTACAACTTCATTGCCCTATTTATAGGCAAAAGTATCCTGACAAGATAATCTTGAATTATTACAAGCTGGGCTTAAAATAAGAAAAGATAATAAAAAGGTTCCTCATATCACTTGCTGACAAAAGTAAAACCTGGGCCTTGTCTCCAAGTTGAAAGCTGACAGCCGCCTTTTCATACAACATGTTGCCAAGAATCCTGTTGCCTTTAAAATAAAGAAAATGCTCAAATACTTTCATTCTTTTACCACTTGAACCCTTTTCCCCAATATGCAAGTTACATATTGTTTAAGTTACTCCAAGTCCGGTTATTAAGGTAACTCCGTGTCTCGTCTTCGTTTTCTCGCCCAAGTAAGTTGCATGGTTGTTTACATCGATTATCACCTCGTCTTCTTCCTTTGGACTTGTCAACCCCGTATCATCCCCTCCCCCTTTAAAAGGAATTGTCCTCAATTCTGCAATCACGTCGTCATCAAGATAAGGAGATAGATCACCTATGCTGAAAGTAGCATGCACTCCATAATCGCCCGGACGTTCTAACTTGTAAGCATTGTCGTTCACCCTCGCAACTATTTTAAATGGCCCCTCGGCTCGTGGCATTAACTTATTCTTATGCTTTCTTGGGAATCTTTCCTTCCTCAAATGCACCCAAACTAAATCCCCGACTTTGAACACTCTTGGTTTCCTTTGTTTGTTTGATTTTCTTTTGTACGCCTCATTTATCTCCTTGATTCGGTTACGTACCTGTTCGTGTAATTTCACCATTGATTTCAGTTTTGACTCCGCATCCTTATGCACCAATTCGTTACTCGGTAATGGGATTAGATCTAACGGTATATAAGGGTTCAGTCCGTAAACTACTTCAAATGGAGAGTGGGCCGTGGCATGAGTAGGAGAGCGATTATATGCGAACTCCGCATGTGTGAGCTTCAAATCCCAATCCTTTTGTCTTTTGCTTACCAAGCCTCACAACAGCGTTCCCAGTGTTCGATTAGTTACTTCAGTTTGTCCGTCTGTTTGAGGATGATGCGAAGTACTAAACAAAAGTTTGGTTCCAACCTTCCTCCACAATGTGTTCCAAAAGTAGCTCAGAAACTTCGAGTCCCGGTCTGAAACAATAGTTTTTGGAACTCCATTTAATCGTACCACCTCTCAGAAATACAAGTCAGCAACATTACTCACATGATCGGTTTTGTGACAAGAAACAAAATTAGCCATCTTCAAAAAACGATCGACAACAACCATAATCGCATCCTTACCTCGTTGGGTTCGAGGCAAAGCAACAATAAAATCCATCGAGACATCTTCCCATGGCCTCTCCGGAATTGGAAAAGGTATGAATATTCCTGGTTTGAACGAACTCTTCGCAATATGGCATGTCAGACACTTACTAATTATGTTACTAACATCCCCTTGCATCCTTGGCCAATAAAAATGTTTCTTCAGCACATCTAATGTCTTAGTCGAACAAAAGTGGCCAGCCAAACCTCCCCTGTGAGCCTCCCGAACCAGCAATTCTCGAATCGTGTGCTTGGGTAGGCAAAGACAAATTCCCTTAAAAAGGAGGCCTTCCTGTATCGAAAATTCTCCCATCGGCCCATATTTGCAAAGGGCGAAGGTTTCGCCAAAATCCGCATCACTGTCATAATATTCTTTCACTGTATCGAATCCAAGCAATCGAACATGATACGAATTACGTATAAAGACGGACGCAAATTCGTCGGTAATGCAGCGGAAATATTTTTGATCCTCACAACACTCGAATATGTGTAACACTCGTAAGAATTAACCGAAAGTAGGGCAATTCGGCTTATGTAAACAAGAACAATATGAATGATTTATCATACTAGACCTATAGTTTGATAAGGTAATCTTTCCTCAAGACCTATTGAGAATCGATTAGATTAAAACTCAAAAACGCGTCGAATTATAATCAAGGTTTCGATGAAAAGCATTCACCAAGAAAACACAAGTATATTCTTATTTCTTCAACATACAATTCATGATACTGAATGTTAAAGAATAAGAATACATTTTGTATTTCTATCCTTGGCGAATGATTTTCATCGAACCTTAATTTTTATTCGATGCGTTTTCGAGTATTAATCCGATCGATTCTCAATAGGTCTTGGGAAGAAATCACTTTATCGAGTTATAGGTCTAATTCGATAAAAACCTTGTACATATTTTTGTTCGGCCGAATTGCCCTACTTTCGGTTAATTCTTCCGACTGCGCTAATCTGCCAATGTTATGCGAAAAGTCTTCTAACCATGAAGAACAACCCAAGAAGGTGACTAAATACTTCAACTAAAAATTCGTTGAATAAATCGCCCAAGGAAATGACCTTGGGCTCCGATACCACTTATGATACGAATTCTCCCGAAAGAGATGAATACGTATCGTTCAGAGTATATGTAAGTGTATGATAGCGGAAGGCTTTTTACGAATATGAGAATTCGAGTGTATGAATATGGATGAAATATCGGGTAACGTAACAATATCGATCAAGAAGACCTGAACGATCAAGAACAAAGGTTTATCGAATTAGACCTATAATTCGATAAGAGATTTCTTCTCAAGACCTATTGAGAATCAATCAGATTAATACTGAACGCGCGTCGAATAAAAATCAAGTTTCGATGAAAAGCATTCACCAAGGAAAGATATACAAAGTGTATTCTTATTTTTAAAATTAAATAATTATTCGCCTCAAAATAAATAAAATACACTTCCGCTGCGCCGCATGTGAATTACGTTTACATACGAACGTCGCATGCGAATTATATGATACAAATTTAACGTTCGTATGTAAACGTAATTCGCATGCGACGCGACGGAAGTGTATTTTATTTATTTTTGGAGGCGAATAATTATTTAATGTTAAAAAAGAAGAATACACTTTGTATTTCTTTCCTTGGTGAATGCTTTTCATCGAAACTTGATTTTTATTCGACGCGTTTTCGAGTATTAATCCGATTGATTCTCAATAGGTCTTGAGAAGAAATCTCTTATCGAATTATAGGTCTAACTCGATAAACCTTTGTTCTTGATCGTTCAAGTCTTCTTGATCGATATTGTTACGTTACCCGATATTTCATCCATATTCATACACTCAAATTCTCATATTCGTAAAAAGCCTTCCGCTATCATACACTTACATATAGTCCGAACGATACGTATTCATCTCTTTCGGGAGAATTTGTATCAGAACATCAAGGGTAGAGAGTAAGGCATACCGCCTGGACAGCGCATCAGCCACCACATTGCTCTTACCGTCCTTATACTTCGATGAAAAGTGAAATGATTGCAAGAATTCCACCCACTTCGCATGCCTGGGACTCAACTTCTGTTGCCCATTAATATACTTTAAAGATTCATGGTCCGAATGCAGAATAAAATGTTTCGGCCGAAGGTAATGACTCCAATGATCAAGAGCTCTCACTATGGCGTAGAACTCCTTGTCGTAAGTGCAATAGTTGAGTCGAGCTCCACTCAACTGTAATATCCGCATTTTTCTTCCCCCTTGTATTTTCTTTTTCGGTGTATTTCTCGGTCGTGGTGACCCTCATGTACCTTACAGTATATCTTTCCCGTCATCTATTGATCTGAGACTCGTTATTGTTATGTGGAACCGCTGTTTCGGGGTTGCCATGGATCCATTATATGTTTTGATACGCTTTGAGGTATTCCGTTTGATGTTTCGTTCATATTACGGTGTTGTGAACCGTTTATATTTCGTAACCTAGCGCACGCTATCTTTTCTGCATAGCGCGCGCTAGGGGTCCCTTAGTAGCGCACGCTACGACTGATTCGTAGCGCGCGATAGAGAGCAAGCCCTGGGAGTGGCAGTGCTATTTTCCAGCCTTCTGGACTGGCGTATTAGCGTACTCTACGTAGACTAGCGCACGCTAATGTCGGGAGGCTAGCGCACGTTGATGATACCTAGTAGCGTGCGCTAGCGTGAGTGTCCAGTATTGGATAGTTTTCTACTGAACTCGGTCAGGTGCCAGGTAGCGCACGCTACGTTCGTACGTTAGCGCACGCTAGCGGATCAGGTGAGTTCTGGACAGTTTGTCACCGACTCGATCGATGCCAGTAGCGCACGCTATTGGTCAATAGCGCGCGCTACCGATAGGTTATTAGCGCACGCTACATTTGGAGTAGCGCACGCTAACGGCCAGAAGTCTGGATACTGGACTGGACGCTAACTGTTTTGGCCTGTAATTTTATCCCGTTAGCGCATGCTAACCTTGAGGATTAGCGCGCGCTAACACTCCCTGGCTATATAAACCAGGGAGTTGACCCAGATGAACACATTATTTTCATTTCTTCTTCTACACGCGACGCAGAGCTTCTCCAGGCGATTTCTGAGTGATCCCTTCCTCCGATTATTTCAGGCATCATCTACCTTGAGTTTTTGAAGTAGATTTACAACGCCTACTTGTATTCTACATCCTCAATCCAAGGTAAATCTCTTAGAACCCTACTTTTGGGCGATTTGGGGGTTTGGGGATTTTCTTCCGATCCGTTCCGTTTTGTTGGTGGATTCATGATGATTATGATTAATCTTGTTGGTATTCTTAGTTTCCCTACGGATTCATGGTATATTTCGTAGTTTTTGCAGAATCGATAGGGATTGGTTGTGGTCCACCCTCGTTGTTGTTTATATACGGATATACATGAATCGTATGCGGGTTTTCGGGTGTATTCCATTTCCGTATTCGTCTTAGAGTTGGTTGTAATTATGTTCTTCGAATCGTTAGGTTCGGTTCCGTTGATTCCTAGCGTTCGTCGGTGATTATCCTTTCCGTTCGCTAAGGCCAATTATTCAAGGCAAGTATTTTTGGAAACCTTTATGCTTAACGTGAAATAATGTATATTGTGTGTGATTGCTCACCTCGGGAGGGTCCGACGGGATCACGGAGGGAATCCAATGGTATAGCCCTGGATTCACGAGTTTGTTTCGCTAGCCAGCTCGGGAGGGTCCTTAGGGATCACGGAGCGGGATCAATGGTATAGCCCTGTTCCCAAGGCGATGCGTGTGCGTGATTTGTTTTATAATATGGCTAGCTCGGGAGGGTCCTTAGGGATCACGGAGCGGGATCAATGGTATAGCCCTGTTCCCATGGCAAATTGTTTGACTGTTTATTTCCGGAAAAGACATGTCTGGTTTTGGTTTTTGAAATGATATTGGTGCATGTACTATGAAATGTGTAAGCAATTGGTTTGCCTTGATTAGTTGTACTAGCGTAATTGCTAACCCCTTTGAGGGACCCGTTTTAGAGAAATTCTTGTTATGGATTTCAGGTTATGATCATCCGGACGAGCGAGCGCTGGGACAAGATAAGGATGCCGCTGTGGTCGTTGACATGTGCACTTGGGTCTACTTATTTCTTTTGTCCACTTCGATATGGTTGTTTCCTATATTTAAAAACTGATAGACTGTACTCGCGAGTACTTAGGCTTTTCAATTCAAACCCCATGTTGTATTATTTTAAATTGCTACATTGTCGATTGTTGCTCATTTCGTCGGTTGCTTCGGGTGTATTTTCATGTGATGTATTATTTGATTATGTATCCTCGCTAACCGAGATGGTTAGTCGAGGGGTGTTCGCTTGTTGTAGCCTGGTGGGTCCTACGTAGGGGTCCACGGCGCTGTAATATATTCTGAATATCTCGGGGTGTTACAGAAAATGGTATCGGAGCACTAGGTTTATGGATACCTAGGCTTGTCGGTTATTTGGGTTTAGTCGTGTTTTGTTATGCACATTGTCACACCGCTGCTGGCATCTCAGTACTTCCAGTGTTCGTATGTTTCCTTACTCGATTCTTTACTTTCTCTTACTGTATTCCGTTTCTTGAACTGTGGTTATTCTCCCTCCTTTGCTTATCATCGTAGTTGCTTTTTCCTTCCTTACTCATCCTCGATATACTTCTGTTATCTCTTAACACCAGTATGGATGCCGGAGGAAACCGTGGTCGTGGTCTTGGTCGTGGTCGTGGACGCGGCCGAGGACGTGCGGCAGCCGGTGGGGCGGCCGCGTCGCATTCTTCAGGAGCCGGCAGTACCCGCGACCATCACAGTCATGCTTCTTCTCAGGAGCGCGCCGATCTTGGTATTGTGGCTGTTATGCAGCAAATGGTTAACCAAATGGCGGCTATAGCTCAGTGGTCCGTAACCCCAATCGTGCCCATGCTAATCGGGCGAGCGGATCGGCTTCAGGATGTCATCAAGATGCATCCCGCCGCTGGAGCTTCGGACCCGATCGGCTGGGAAGGGTGGATCAAGGAGATATCCAAAGTCTTCACTGCTACCAACTGCCCCGAGGACTGTAAGGTCCCTATTGCTCAATACTTTCTCACGAGAGACGCTACGGATTGGTGGGAGGCCGTTGGTCCCAAAGATCATGTTGCTTCGTGGGCCGAATTTCAGGAACTGATGGAGACCGAATATTTCCCGTGGCCGGCCAGACAAGCGAGAGTGCATGCCTTCTATGATGCTCAACGTCGAGATATTCCTGTATCCCAAGCTATTGACGATTTTAACAAGGAGTTGAGTTATGTGAAGACCCAAGTTGTCGCTGAGAGTGACAAAATTTTCCATTTTTCCAGGAGGATGAAACTGTCCATTCGGGACTATATGTCTGGACTCGTCTGCACTACCTTGAAGGATTATCAGAGTAGGGCCCTAGCTTATGATATGTCAGTGACGGCTAGTGATTTGTCTCGTGAGAGCAAGAAGCAGAAGTCGGTCGGAAATTTTTCTGGTCCCAAGAGTGGAGGACAGCAGAAATCTCGAGCTGCGAATATTTCTACGGGCGGATCGGCTCGTTTCTCTGGGAGCTTTCGGGGTGCCGCCGGAACCCCCGCTCGTGAGCCCACATGCTTTAACTGTGGCTTTTCGGGTCATAAGAACCGGGACTATCCTCGTCCGCCTTTAACTTGTCATACTTGTGGTCAGTCGGGCCACAAGGCTTCTTTTTGTGATCAGCTCAGACAGCTTCGCGGTGCCCGTTCTTCTCACCCAGCACCTATGGAGCCGAGTGTGAACCAGGGCTCATTTGCTCTGCCGCCTCCACCGAGTGCCGGCCGAGGTAGGGGTCGGGGTCAGCCCGCTAGGGGAGGAGCTTCCAGTGTCGGCTCTGCCCAAACCGCGTATCTATGAGATGAGGAGGGCCGATGACCTAGCGGCCACTGTGGCGACAGGTACCGTTCATATCCTTTCCCATCCTGTCGATGTGCTTTTTGATTCGGGTGCTACGCATTCGTTCATTTCTCTGGAGTGTGTACGCCGTTTGAGTCTCGACTGCTTGTCACCTTGTGAGCCTTTCGTTGTTAAACTTCCTAGCGGTGATAGAATTGTCGGTGATCGAGAGGTCCGAGACTGCTCTGTGTTTATTTGTGAGAGAGCTTGGCTCTCTAATCTTATTGTTGTTAGTATTGAGGGTGAGGATTTGATTCTCGGGGATGATTGGCTCGAGCGGCATGGCGTAATCATGAACTACCGCATGAGAATCATCACTATGTTAGCCGAGGACGGCACCGAACACTCTTTCACAGGGCGAAAGAGGGGAAACCAGAAGTTCGTTATTAATGCCTTGAAGGCAATGAGTCTCCTGCGAAAGGGGTGTACTGGTTGTTGGTGCTATGCCTTGAAGGCGGAGGATGGTGGAGTCGAGCTTTCGTCGATTCCAGTCGTTAGTGAGTTTCCTGATGTATTTCCTGACGAGCTACCGGGATTGCCACCGGATCGTGAGGTTGAGTTTGCTATAGAGTTAGAGCCGGGTGTGGCTCCGATTTCGAAGGCGCCGTATCGCATGGCACCTTCAGAGATGTCAGAGTTGAAGAAGCAGTTGAGTGAGCTTCTTGAGTCGGGGTATGTTCGACCGAGCGCCTCGCCTTGGGGCGCGCCGGTCCTGTTTGTGCGGAAGAAGGATGGATCACTACGTTTGTGTATCGACTATCATGAACTAAACAAGGTGACTATCAAGAACAAGTATCCTTTGCCGAGAATTGATGACTTGTTCGATCAGTTGCAGGGAGCTGCGGTATTCTCGAAGATTGATTTGAAGTCGGGGTACTATCAGCTTCGGGTGAGGGAGTCCGACGTGCCGAAAACAACTTTTCGGACGAGATACGGACACTATGAGTTCGTAGTTATGCCTTTCGGGTTGACTAATGTGCCGGCGGTGTTCATGCAGTTGATGAACAAAGTCTTTATCGAGTATTTGGATAAGTGTGTCGTCGTCTTCAATGACGATATTCTTATTTACTTGAGGAATGAGGAAGAGCATGCCCATCATTTGCGGATAGTGTTAGACATTTTGAGGACCGAGCAACTCTATGCGAAGTTCTCGAAATGTGAGTTCTGGCTAAGGGAAGTGATGTTTTTGGGTCACGTGATTTCAGCCGAGGGAGTTCGTGTGGATCCGCATAAAATTGAGGCAGTGTTGGATTGGGCACCGCCGACAAATGTGAAGGAGGTCCGTAGTTTCTTGGGTTTGGCTGGCTACTACCGTAGGTTCGTCGAGGGTTTATCAAAACTAGCTCGGCCACTTACACAGTTGCTCCAGAAATCCGAGAAGTTCGTCTGGAATGACGAGAGACAGTCGAGTTTTGAGGAACTGAAGAAGCGTTTGACTTCAGCCCCGGTTTTGGCGTTGCCATGTGGCAACGAGGGATTTGCCATTTATAGCGATGCTTCGGGTCAGGGTCTTGGGTGCGTATTGATGCAACACGGCAAGACCATAGCCTTTGCGTCGAGACAGTTGAGGCCGTATGAGCTGAACTACCCTACTCATGATTTGGAGTTAGCGGCAGTTGTGTTCGCACTCAAGATTTGGCGTCACTATCTTTTCGGCTCTACATGTCAGATTTTTACCGATCATAAAAGTCTGAAATACATATTTACTCAGCGGGAGTTGAATATGAGGCAGAGGAGGTGGTTAGAACTGATTAAGGATTATGACCTCGAAATCCTTTATCATCCGGGCAAGGCGAACGTCGTGGCCGACGCCTTGAGTCGGAAACCGATCGCGTTGCGAACGCTTGAGATCCTTACGTCTCAGTCTGAGCTTCGGCGGGCCTTGATTGAGTTAGATGTTGAGGTTTTGTTGCCTGGAGCTGTCGGGCAAATTTGTGCTTTAGAGATTTCATTGTCTTTGTTCGATGAAATTAAGCTGAAGCAATTAGAGGATCCGATGATTACTCAAATCCGAGAGAACGTTCTTAAGGGAAAGTCTCCTGGGTTTGAGATTCACGAGGATGGTATTTTGAGATTCCAGAGTCGGCTTTGTGTGCCGAACGACTCAGAATTTAGACAGAGTATTTTGCGTGAAGCCCATGCTACACCTTATTCCGTTCATCCTAGTTCGAGTAAGATGTACAAGGACCTGAGGAGGAATTTCTGGTGGAATGATATGAAGGAGGAGGTCGCAAAGTTTGTAGCGAGATGTTTGACTTGTCAGCAGGTCAAAATCGAGCATCAGTGACCGGCTGGGTTATTGCAGTCACTTCCCATTCCAGAATGGAAATGGGAAGATATATCGATGGATTTTGTTACGAGTTTGCCGACATCGAGGTCGGGCATGAATATGGTATGGGTGATTGTTGATCGTCTGACCAAGTCGGCACATTTTCTGGGCATCAAGGACACTTGGGGTCCAGAAAAGTTGGCTCGTGTGTTTATCGCACAGATTGTGAGGCTTCACGGTACTCCGAAGTCTATTGTTTCGGATCGTGATGGCCGTTTCGTATCGCACTTTTGGCAGGCGGTGCATAAGGCGTTGGGTACCCATTTGCATTTGAGTACCTCTTTTCATCCCCAGTCAGATGGACAGTCGGAACGCACTATCCAGACATTCGAGGACATGTTGCGTGCTTGTGCTCTCGACTGGAGTAGTGACTGGGAGGAGCATTTGCCTTTAATCGAATTCACGTATAATAATAGTTGGCACGCGACGATTCGGATGGCACCGTATGAGGCGCTCTACGGGCGGCGTTGTCGATCGCCGATTTGTTGGAATGAGGCATCCGATTTGGTCGGGACCGAACCAGATGTCGTTTTAGAGACGAGACGGAAGATAGAATTAATTCGGGAATGAATGTTGACTGCCCAGAGTCGACAGAAGTCATATGCCGATGTCCGTCGTCGACCTTTAGAATTCGAGGTGGGAGACCACGTTTTGCTGAAGGTGTCGCCGACGAGAGGATTTTTCCGTTTTGGGAAGAAGGGGAAGTTGAGTCCTAGATTTATTGGACCCTTCGAGATTCTCGAGCGATTCGGTGGGTTAGCATACCGTTTGGCGTTACCCCCGGCCTTGAGTCATGTTCATAGCGTTTTTCATGTTTCCCAGCTGAGGAAATATGTCCCGGACCCTAGTCACATCATCGATTATGATGAGATTGACGTCGCCGAGGATATTACTTTTGAGGAGCGTCCTTTGAAGATTTTACAGCATCGGGAGAAACGACTGAGGCATAAGACCATCCCTTTGGTCAAGGTGCTGTGGTCGAGACACGGTGTCGAGGAGGCAACTTGGGAAACCGAGGATAGCGTGCGTGCTAGGTACCCTGAGTTGTTTGTTTCTTAAGTTTCGGGACGAAACTTGTTTTTAGAGGGGTAGAATGTAATATCCGCATTTTTCTTCCCCCTTGTATTTTCTTTTTCGGTGTATTTCTCGGTCGTGGTGACCCTCATGTACCTTACAGTATATCGTTCCCGCCATCTATTGATCTGAGACTCGTTATTGTTATGCGGAACCGCTGTTTCGGGGTTGTCATGGATCCATTCTATGTTTTGATACGCTTTGAGGTGTTCCGTTTGATGTTTATTTCATCTTCCGGTGTTGTGAACCGTTTATATTTTGTAACCTAGCGCACGCTATCTTTTCTGCATAGCGCGCGCTAGGGGTCCCTTAGTAGCGCACGCTACGACTGATTCGTAGTGCGCGCTAGAGAGCAAGCCCTGGGAGTGGCAGTGCTATTTTCCGCCTTTCTCGATCGGGCGTGACAACAGACGCTACGTAGACTAGCGCACGCTAATGTCGGAGGCTAGCGACGCCGATGATACTCGGTAGCGTGCGCTAGCATGAGTGTCCAAGATCGACGCTTTTCATCAACTCGGTCAGGTGCCAGGTAGCGCACGCTACGTTCGTGCGTTAGTGCACGCTAGCGGATCAGGTGAGTTCTGGACAGTTTGTCACTGGACTCGACTGATGCCCAGGTAGCGCACGCTATTGGTCGATACCGCGCGCTGCCGATAGGTTATTAGCGCACGCTACATTTGGAGTAGCGCACGCTAACGGCCAGAAGTCTGGCTACTAAACTGGACGCTAACTGTTTTGGCCTGTAATTTTATCCCGTTAGCGCACGCTAACCTTGAGGATTAGCGCACGCTAACACTCCATGGCTGTATAAACCAGGGAGTTGACCCAGATGAACACATTATTTTCATTTCTTCTCCTCCCCGCGACGCAGAGCTTCTCCAGGCGATTTCCGAGCGATCCCTTCTTCCGATTATTTCAGGCATCATCTACCTTGAGTTTTTGAAGTAGATTAACAACGCCTACTTTTATTCTTCATCCTCAATCCAAGGTAAATCTCTTAGAACCCTACTTTTGGGTGATTTGGGGGTTTTGGGATTTTCTTCCGATCCGTTCCGTTTTGTTGGTAGATTCATGATGATTATGATTAATCTTGTTGGTATTCTTAGTTTCCCTACGGATTCATGGTATATTTCGTAGTTTTTGCAGAATCGAGAGGGATTGGTTGTGGTCCACCCTCGTTGTTGTTTATATACGGATATACATGAATCGTAGGCGGGTTTTCGGGTGTATTCCATTTCCGTATTCATCTTAGAGTTGGTTGTAATTATGTTCTTCGAATAGTTAGGTTCGGTTCCGTTGATTCCTAGCGTTCGTCGGTGATTATCCTTTCCATTCGTTGCGTCGTCAATTATTCAAGGCAAGTATTTTTGGAAACCTTTATGCTTAACGTGAAATGGTAATGTATATTGTGTGTGATTGCTCACCTCGGGAGGGTCCGACGGGATCACGGAGGGAATCCAATGGTATAGCCCTGGATTCACGAGTTTGTTTCGCTAGCCAGCTCAGGAGGGTCCTTAGGGATCACGGAGCGGGATCAATGGTATAGCCCTGTTCCCAAGGCGATGCGTGTGCGTGATTTGTTTTATAATATGGCCAGCTCGGGAGGGTCCTTAGGGATCACGGAGCGGGATCAATGGTATAGCCCTGTTCCCATGGCAAATTGTTTGACTGTTTATTTCTGGAAAAGACATGTCTGGTTTTGGTTTTTGAAATGATATTGGTGCATGTACTATGAAATGTGTAAGCGATTGGTTTGCCTTGATTACTTGTACTAGCGTAATTGCTAACCCCTTTGGGGGACCCGTTTTGGGGAAATTCTTGTTATGGATTTCAGTTATGATCATCCTGGACGAGCGAGCCTGGGACAAGACGAGGATGTGGCTGTGGTCGTTGACATGTGCACTTGGGTCTACTTATATATTTTGACAAGTACGATATGGATGTTTCCTATATTTAAAATCGATAGATCAGATCATGAGTACTTAGGCTTTTCAATTCAAACCCCGTGTTGTATTATTTTAAATTACTACATTGTCGATTGTTGCTCATTTCGTCGGTTTCTTCGGGTGTATTTTCATGTGATGTATTATTTGATTATGTATCCTCGCTAACCGAGATGGTTAGTCGAGGGGTGTTCGCTTGTTGTAGCCTGGTGGGTCCCATGTAGGGGTCCACGGCGCTGTAATATATTCCGAATATCTCGGGGTGTTACATCAACTTCTCTGAAAAGTACGCAATAGGCCACCTTCCTTGAATGAGGACCGCCCCAATACCAACTCCACTAGCATCACACTCCACCTCGAATGGTTGTGTAAAATCGGGTAACGCCAAGATAGGTGCTTCACATAACCTTGCCTTCAACTTTTCAAATGCCCCTTGCGCAGCCCTGCTCCACACAAACGGACCCTTCTTCAAATGCTCAGTTATCGGACTCGTTATGGTGCTGAAATCTCGAATAAACCTCTGTTAAAAAGTGATACAGAATCAATTAATACGAATGAAGAAGACTAAGTAAGGATCGACGTAAATAACCTTACAACACGTCATGCACGGACTACTACGTATTTAGGCGAGAAAATAGACATAAGACATGGAGTCTCAGTCTCGGCCGTGTCATATGACACGGCTCGTGTCATGCTGTGCCGGAAGGTCGACATCCACTGCCTGCCGAACTCGGCCGTGTCGTCCGACACGGCCCGTGCCGAGATGTACCGGATAAGCCAAACCGACTGCCCACAGGACTCGACGGTGTCCCCAAACACGTCCGAGTCGAACTCTTCCGGATAAGTCAAACTGACTGCCCATCCGCCCGACCGTGTTCCAGGACACGGTCGAGTTAATGCCGAACGTCCTTGTCGCATCGCGCGGTCGGGTCACTATCGGACGTCCTTGTCGCGCCGCGACCATGTCAAGCGGACACGGTCGAGTCACTGCCGAATGTCCTTGTCGCGCCGCGCCCGTGCCAAGCGTCCTTGTCGCGCCGCGGCCGTGTCAAGCGACACGGCCCATGTCATGCCAGCAGATTACTCCTTTTTATAGCTTTTTTTGTGTGTTTGTCCTTTCTTTGTTTTTTTTACTCATTTTAGGGATTATGTTTCCCCTAAAATTATGATTGTTGTTCCTTTTGTATTTTATGCTTGATTTGTTTTGATTATTCAAAGATTATATAAATCTTTGAATTGTTTTTTTTCTTTTATTATGGGAAGACTTGAAGTTTCCTATATATAGTCTTGTGTAAGCATTGTAACAAGCATTGTATGATGAAGAAATAAGATTACACTTTGTATTTTTCTTAGTAAATGCTTTTCATTGAAACTTGATTTTTATTCGACGCGTTTTCGAGTATTAGTCCGATTAATTCTCAATAGGTCTTGAGAAGAAATCACCTTATCAAACTATAGGTCTAGTTTGATAATCATCATCACATTGTTCTTACTTACACGACCGAACTGCGCTACTTTCGGTTATTTTCTTATGAGTGTTACACATATTCGAGTGTTGTGAGGATCAACAATATTTCCGCTGCATGACATGCGAGTTTACCTCCATTTTTATATGTAATTCTAGTGGCATCGGAGCCCAAGACAATTTCCTTGGTGATTTTATTGAAGATTTCTTGTTCAAAACCATCTCTTGAATCTTGCTATGGATTTCTCCGATCCCGATTTCTTGATGAAACTCCGTGACGCACTAAGCGGTCTACCGTAGCCACGTATGCAAGCAAGACGCGGGGATGACGCACGTCAAATACACCATGCGGACGAGTTTAAAGTAAACGAACTGCCGGAGTTCGTTGGAGGTACCGATCCCGAAGCTTATTTGGAATGGGAACGGAGGATTGAGCGCATGTTTGAATTCAAAGACCTTAACGACGAGAAACGTCGCAAATATGAAATTCTCAAGTTAGGGAAGGGTGCTTCTCTTTGGTTCGAAGGAGTGAAGACGCGAAGAGCTCGGGAGGGAAAAGCAAAAATCCGTTCGTGGGATTCTTTTAAAAGAAAAATTCATAAGAGGTATGTGCCAACATCACATTGGTTAACCTTATACCGGAAGATTTCTGATTTCATGCAAGGAAAACTAAGTGTCGGTGAATATATTGAAGAGTTCAAAAGTTTGGCCTTGATGGGAGAGCTAGAAGAAAACGAAGAGCAAAAGATGTCACGTTTTTTTACGTGGCTTAAACAAAAACATAGCCAACATGGTGGAGTTATACCCGTATAAAGATTTCGACACTTTATGTGGATTATGTGTGAAGATAGAAGCCCAAAACAAATTGAAGTTTTCAAGACCCGAATTTCCTTCCAAATTCGGGAATCCAAGTGCCGGTTCGAGTTCGGGTACTAAAAGCACCACGCCAAGTCATGTCCCTACCACAGCACCTAAGGCTCCCTACGTACCCAAGGAAACAAGTTTGGTGAAGGTACAATGTTTCAAGTGTCAAGGGTTCGGTCATTACTAAAATGCATGTCCGAACAAACGGGTGGTGACACTAAGAGAGGCTCTTTAGGTCCGAGAAGAATTATTGGCCGAGGACGAAGAAGAAAGACTCGGTGATGTGTTTGATGTAGACGCTGAAGAAGAAGAGGAGTGCGAGGCTTACAATGCTCCGGACTATGACACGAGTCTAGTCCTTCGAACTTTACAAGTCAAGACGGTTTCGAGGGACACGGAACAACGAGATCAAATATTCCACACCAAGTGTCAAATTAAAGACAAATGGTGTAGTTTGATAATCGATTGAGGAAGTTGTACGAATGTTGCTTCAAGCGAGATGGTGGCAAAGCTCGGACTCATCACTACTACTCATCCGAAACCATACGCGTTACATTGGCTCGATGATGGGAGTAAGGTGAAAGTTTCGAAACAAGTACGGGTCGGATTAACCATGGGTTCATATGGTGACAATGTACTATGTGATGTACTCCCGATGGATGAATGCTGATACCGATTGATACCCAACAGTGATACCAATACAGAAACTGTTGTGAGTCGCGGTTGTGTGAAGCGGAAGTATAAGTTCTCGAGCGGAAGCAAACAAACAGCAAGCAGTGGATTGTAACAACGGACGGTACTTCGGTAGATCAGTACTTCGATACAGTAATGTTCGAACAGCACTTTGATACAGCACTTCGATACATCACTATTCGGACACCACTTTGATACAGCTCTTCAGTACAGCAACAATGGGATGTACTTCGGTACAATGACAATTGGACAATGATACGATATCTAATATTCCAATTGAAGAAGCTCCAATAAAAATCGACGTCCACGACGATACGCATGGCCATGCATCATTATACCTGGGAGAAAAGAATACGCGGATTGGAGTTACGTTGTTAATCGGAACAGGAGTAACGTAAAACTCGACGACGGAATCGGTCCGAAAGCATGAAAATTCGGCCAAGACATGCTTGAAAAGGACCTCACTTGACTTCATATCTTTAACAAGATAATGAAGTTATTCTCCTTCCCCACCATGATAACAAACGGCCGAAAACACAAGATTTGAAGAAGACTTTCATGCTTCATGTCATTTTCCCTCAAGTCATAATCACCATAATAATTCCAAAGGGGTGATATCATATCTTCACAAAAATCCTCCTATTCCCTACTTGAAGAATACGGCCGAATTGAAGACATTTGGTGAAGATCTTCCTCATGTCACCATCACAAGTCCAAGATTACTTCATGTCTTAATCACCTAATAAAACCAAGATACTTGGTATCTCCTCTTTAGATATTTCGGCCGAAATGGAAGATGATAGGAAGTTTCATTTCTCGTTTTGTTGTATTTTCTTACGGTTGGAAACTACTATATATAGTAGTACTTGTAACATTTGTAAATATCTTGAAAGTAATAAACCTTGTATTTCTTTGAAATATACGTTGAACGAGTTCAACAAACCTTTAGTTATTATTTCGACGCGTCTCGAATTATAACTTGATCGATTCTCAATAGGTCTTGAGGAGAGATTATTTTTATCGAGTTATAGGTCTAATTCGGTAAAACACATTCAAACCCATACACTATCCTACATCCCGACCGAAAACCGTATACATTTCGGCCACCACCTTTTATTTTGTCAGACGACGAGTTGTCAGACGAGCGGTCCTCATTGCTCGAAATTGTCAGACGAGCGAGTCTTGCTGTTCGGAAGTGCTATATCGACGAGTTGCTGCTGTTCGGAACTGCTGTAGCGGCTTACTTCATTTCGGCTGAGTACTATTCGCTACCGTACGTGAAAGAGTCTTCTGCTGTACCGAGAGAGAACTCGTATCATAAGACCGTGATAATCTTCCGTTGTATTTCATACGTTTTATGTACACTTACATACGTAATTCGTATCATAAGTGGTATCAGAGACATTTGTCTCACGGTTCTCGACGTTACTCAAGAAGATGGCATTCACCGATGAAGAAGTAGCACAACTACGTGACGTTCTTCGCGGCTTACCGGAGCCCAGAATCCAAGCACGACGAGGATACGACGCCATGCATGCACCACGACATGTTGATGAATACAAGACAAGCGAACTTCCGGAGTTCGTAGGCGGCACCGATCCCGAGGTTTATTTGGAGTGGGAAAGAAAAATTGAACGAATGTTTGAGTTCAAGGATCTCAATGACGAGGTACGTTGCAAGTATGCGATTCTCAAACTTGGAAAGGGAGCTTCCCTTTGGTTTGAGCGAATGAAGACACAAAGAGTTCGTGCCGGAAAAGAGAAGATACGTTCGTGGGATTCTCTAAAAAGAAACTACGAAGAAGATATGTCCCGGCTACACACAAGTTAAGCTTGTATCGAAAAATTTCTGACCTCACGCAAGGAAAGCTAAGTGTCGAGGAGTACATCGAGGAGTTTGAAAACTTATCCTTGATGGGAGAACTTGAAGAAAGCGAAGAATTGCGGATGTCCCGTTTCCTACGAGGTTTGAACAAAAATATTGCTAATTCCGTGGAACTCTACCCCTATTCCGACTTTGATACTTTATGCGGACTTTGCATAAAGTTGGAAAATCAAAACAAAACAAAACTTTCTAAACCCGAATTCCCATCTAAATACGGAAATACCAATTTTGGCGCGAGTTCTAGCTCGTTTCCAAAAACTGTCACCACAAGCCAACCCGTTACTACCATTCAAAAAACTCCTATCACCCCAAAAGAAACAAGCCTATCTAAAGTCCGGTGTTTCAAATGTCAAGGATTTGGACACTATCAAAGTGCTTGTCCAAATCGGAGAATTGTGACGTTACGAGAAGCCATAGCCGCCCGAGAAGAATTACTAGCCGAAGAAGAAAGAGTTGGAGACGTTTTTAACTTAGAAGCTGACGAAGAAGAAGAAGAATGCGAGGCATACGATGCCCCGAACTATGACACGAACCTCGTCCTTCGCATGTTACAAACGAAGGCAGCCCCGAGTGACGAAGAACAACGAGACCAAATCTTCCACACAAAGTGTCGTGTCGGAGATAAATGGTGTAGCTTGATCATTGACGGTGGAAGTTGTACAAACGTGGCATCAAGCGAGATGGTCTCAAAACTCGGTTTGATCACCACGGCCCATCCAAAGCCGTATGCACTCCATTGGCTCGATGATGGAAACAAGGTGAAAGTATCAAGGCAAGTGAAGGTCGGACTCACCATGGGTTCGAATGGTGATGATATTACATGCGATGTACTACCGATGGACGCATGTCACGTGTTATTAGGAAGACCTTGGTTATTTGATCGGGACGTACTACATCGAGGGAGGAGTAACGAGTATGAGTTACGTGACAAAGGTAAAAAAATTGTTCTTAAACCTATGTCACCTCAAGCTATCCGGACGATGAGTTCAAAAAAAGTCGAAGGACCGAAACTTACGATGTTTGCAAACGAGAAAGAAGTCGAACACGCCATTGACGATGGCGAACGTGTTTATTTGATGATGATCAAAGAGGTCCGAAATCTTGCCACCAAATCACACCACGAAGAAGAGATAGATGCACTATTACACGAGTTCTCGGATGTATTTCCCGAAGACTTGCCGGTAGGATTACTACCTATCCGCGGAATTGAACACCAAATTGATCTTGTACCAGGAGCTCCATTACCGAACAAAGCGGCGTATCGTTGTAATCCCGAAGAAACCAAAGAACTACAACGTCAAATTGATGAACTCATGAATCACGGATATGTCCGAGAAAGTTTAAGTCCGTGTGCGGTTCCAGTTCTACTTGTACCAAAAAAAGACGGATCATGGCGAATGTGTATTGACAGTAGAGCCGTAAATAACATCACCGTCAAGTATCGGTTCCCCATCCCGAGACTAGACGACATGTTGGACGAGTTACATGGCTCGGTTATATTTTCCAAAATTGATTTACGGAGCGGATACCATCAAATTCGCATGCGAGAGGGAGACGAATGGAAGACGGCATTTAAAACAAAGAATGGACTTTACGAATGGGTTGTGATGCCATTCGGCCTCACTAACGCCCCAAGCACTTTTATGAGGTTGATGAACGAGGTTCTCAAACCTTTCTTGGGAAAGTTTGTTGTCGTACACCTAGACGACATTTTGATCTACAGTCGATCCGTAGAGGAGCATCTCGAATATTTGCGGCACGTATTTGAAACGCTAAGGGAACAAAAACTTTATGGAAAGCGGGAGAAGTGTACTTTCCTAGTCGAGAGTCTTGTCTTTCTCGGCTATGTTGTTTCGAAAGAAAGAGTTTCGGTCGACCAAGAAAAGATCGCGGCAATAAAGTCGTGGCCGACCCCAAAGACAATCACGGAGGTACGATCATTTCATGGCCTCGCTTCTTTTTACCGATGATTCATACGGGACTTCAGCACCATCTCCAGTCCGATCACGGAGTGTCTAAAAAAAGGAACCTTTGCATGGAACGAGGCGGCCCAAAAGGCTTTTGAAAAATTAAAGGGAAAGTTATGTGAAGCGCCGATTTTGACGTTACCCGATTTTTCACAACCGTTTGAGGTGGAATGCGACGCTAGCGGAGTTGGAATCGGGCGATTTATTCAAAGAGGCCGTCCCATCGCCTATTTTTCGGAGAAATTAAGTGGCGCCCGAGTGAATTATTGTACTTACGACAAGGAGTTCTATGCTATCGTGAGAGCACTCGATCATTGGAGTCACTATTTACGTTCGAAACATTTCGTGTTACATTCGGATCACGAGTCGTTGAAATACATCAACGGACAAAGCAAGCTAAGCCCGAGACATGCAAAATGGGTGGAATTTCTACAATCTTTTCACTTTTCATCCAAGTACAAAGACGGGAAGAGTAATATAGTGGCGGATGCACTATCAAGACGGTATGCCTTACTGTCGATGCTAGATGTTCGTTTGTTGGGGTTCGAGACTTTGAAAGATCATTACAACGACGATTTGGACTTCGGGGAAATTTTTAACCGTTGTAAAACGGCCCTGTACGAGGAATTTGTTTTACAGGATGGCTTTCTTTCCAAGGGAAATAAATTATGTGTGCAGAGACATACAATTCGGGAGTTGCTAGTTCGGGAGGCGCACGGAGGAGGGCTAGCCGGTCATTTCGGCTCGACCAAGACTGTAGAGGTGCTAAAAGAACATTTCTTTTGGCCAAAGATGTATGGTGACGTAAGCACAATCGTGAGTAAATGCGTCACTTGTCACATGATGAAAAGTTCGTTCAAGTCGAGTACATACATGCCGTTGCCAATACCGTTACGACCATGGGAGGATGTCTCGATGGATTTTATTGTGGCTTTACCTCGTACTCAACGAGGCAAAGACTCGATCATGGTGGTCGTCGACCGTTTTTCGAAAATGGCTCACTTTATAGCATGCCACAAAACCGATGATGCAAGCAATGTGGCGGACTTGTACTTCCGGGAAGTAGTTCGTTTACACGGAGTTCCAAAAACTATCGTGTCGGATCGAGATTCCAAATTTCTGAGTTACTTCTGGAATACTTTATGGAGAAAAGTGGGTACTAAACTCCTATTCAGTACCTCACATCACCCACAAACCGATGGACAGACCGAGGTGACTAATCGAACCTTGGGAGCATTATTGCAAGGATTGGTGAATAAAACACAAAAGGATTGGGACGTTAAACTTGCTCATGCGGAATTCGCATACAGCCGATCACACGGTTATGCCACGGCCCATTCACCTTTTGAAGTAGTATACGGATGAAATCCGCACTTGCCATTGGACTTGATTCCCTTGCCGAGCAACGAATTGGTTCACAAAGACGCCGAAGCAAAACTCAAATCAATGATGAAGTTACATGAAAAGATACGGGAACGGATTAAAGAAGTGAATGAAATTTACAAACGGAAGTCGAACAAAAATAAAAAAGCGAGATTATTTGACGTTGGCGACTTAGTTTGGATACATTTGAGAAAAGAAAGATTCCCAAGCAAACGAAAGAACAAATTAATGCCGAGAGCCGAAGGTCCGTACAAAATTGTGGGAAAAGTGAACGACAACGCCCTCAAAGTCGAGCTTCCGGGCGAATACGGAGTACACGCGACTTTCAACGTAGGTGATCTCTCGCCTTACCTTGACGACGATGGCATTACGGAATTGAGGTCAATTCCTTTCAAAGAAGGAGGGAATGATACGATATCTAATATTCCAATCGAAGAAGCTCCAATAAAAATCGACGTCCACGACGATACGCATGGCCATGCATCATTATACCTGGGAGAAAAGAATATGCGGATTGGAGTTACATTGTTAATCGGAACAGGAGTAACGTAAAACTCGACGACGGAATCGGTCCGAAAGCATGAAAATTCGGCCAAGACATGCTTGAAAAGGACCTCACTTGACTTCATATCTTTAACAAGATAATGAAGTTATTCTCCTTCCCCACCATGATAACAAACGGCCGAAAACACAAGATTTGAAGAAGACTTTCATGCTTCATGTCATTTTCCCTCAAGTCATAATCACCATAATAATTCCAAAGGGGTGATATCATATCTTCACAAAAATCCTCCTATTCCCTACTTGAAGAATACGGCCGAATTGAAGACATTTGGTGAAGATCTTCCTCATGTCACCATCACAAGTCCAAGATTACTTCATGTCTTAATCACCTAATAAAACCAAGATACTTGGTATCTCCTCTTTAGATATTTCGGCCGAAATGGAAGATGCTAGGAAGTTTCATTTCTCGTTTTGTTGTATTTTCTTACGGTTGGAAACTACTATATATAGTAGTACTTGTAACATTTGTAAATATCTTGAAAGTAATAAACCTTGTATTTCTTTGAAATATACGTTGAACGAGTTCAACAAACCTTTAGTTATTATTTCGACGCGTCTCGAATTATAACTTGATCGATTCTCAATAGGTCTTGAGGAGAGATTATTTTTATCGAGTTATAGGTCTAATTCGGTAAAACACATTCAAACCCATACACTATCCTACATCCCGGCCGAAAACCGTATACATTTCGGCCACCACCTTTTATTTTGCTGTATCGACGAGTTGCTGTATCGAGCGGGTCCTGCTGTTCGAAATTGCTGTATCGAGCGAGTCTTGCTGTTCGGAAGTGCTATATCGACGAGTTGCTGCTGTTCGGAACTGCTGTAGCGGCTTACTTCATTTCGGCTGAGTACTATTCGCTACCGTACGTGAAAGAGTCTTCTGCTGTACCGAGAGAGAACTCGTATCATAAGACCGTGATAATCTTCCGTTGTATTTCATACGTTTTACGTACACTTACATACGTAATTCGTATCAGACAATACTTCAGGATGACACTTTGGTACAGCAACAATGGTATGTACTTCGGTATAGCGACAATTGGACAATACTTCAGTACGGTACTTCGGTATAGCAACAATGGGATGTACTTCGGTATAGCGACAATGGACACGAAAATGATGAGGGTACTTCAAACCCTTAGAATTAATTACTATAATCCCCTTAGAATCCTGTTCTAAATATAGCGCACGTTACGTAGAGTACATAGCGCGCGCTAAGTAGTTCAGACAGAATTCATTTTTTTAGAGCTTGCGGCCGTAAATCGGATTGTTAGACGTTCGTACGACGTGAGAGGAATTCTTTATTATTTCTTAGGTACGAGCCTTTAATAGGGGATGATCGAGGGGTGGTGGCATACGGACGCGTGTCATTTGTTGGAGTATTTCATTCTTGCCATTTTCGAGGCAAGTATCATATGTTGAGTTTGATTTATATTGAAACTTTGATCATGCTTATGGTTTTGTTCATGTTGTCGAATAGGAGATATATTTCTGTAATTTCTTGTGGTATTCGTTGTTAATTGTTCGTATTGATGAACATATTGAAATGCATATATGTATGCAAAATTGATTGGTTTATGGTATAAATGATCCGAGGGGATCATGAGGATCTATGCTGAGGGCGCTGGATCGAATGTCCACCATGCGTTGGTCCGACGGGATCATCATGGGGATCTATGCTGAGGGCGCTGGATCGCTGGACGGGTTTTCCACCATGCGTTGGTCTGACGGGATCATCATGGGGATCTATACCAAGGGCGCTGGATCGCTGGATTACCCTGTATTGTGTTGATGGAATCGTGAGGATTCACATCGTTGGATTCCGATGACGGAAGTCCGTTTTGCATGTTTTATGATGCACTGATGATTTATGTATTATGATACTTGTACTAGCATTGTTTTGCTAACCCCTTCGGGGGTGGACATTGTTTTGATGTTCAGGTAGCCGAGGAGCGGGGAAGCAACCACAGTACCGACAGGACAATAAAATGGCTCGGTGATGTGGATGATGTTTATTGTTATTGTGATTTGTCTTCTTGGTTCATTTAGTACTCGAGTACGTATGTTTTAATAAGGTCATTTCGATATGGTTGTATAAGTTAACCCATTGGATCAGTTGAACCAAATCTGTATTTTGAACTTCAGTTGTACGATTGGATTATATTTACATTTCTTTTAAATTAGCCTTGTAAATCCTTACTTAAAAGGTTTACGGCGCTGTAATTATTCTGAATATCTCGGGGTGTTACAATTTTTGTGTATTAATGGCATTTTGATCTCCTTTTCTCTTTTTTATATTTTAATTTGTTATTGCTGTAGCGAACTGTTGTTATCAGTTCCTGACAGTTCCTTGCTGATCGCTTCCGCTAGCCAAAACAGCCTTCTGTTGTACCGATAGAGAATTCGCATCACAAGTGAGAATTCACATCATAAGTGGCATCGGAGACCAAGTTCTTGATCTTTGGCATTATGGATCTCAACGACGCTGATTTCTTGGCAAAACTTCGTGAGGCATTGCGTGACATACCAGAACAACGCGACCAGCATTGGCAACCTAGGCGTGGTGACTATGAGCGACCCTCACGCCATGTCGAAGAGTTCAAGGTGAATGAGCTTCCGGAGTTCGTTGGAGGGACGGACCCTGAAGTTTACCTGGAATGGGAACAAAAAATTGATCGTATGTTCAAGTTTAAAGACCTTGATGATGAGAAAAGGTGTAAGTATGCAATTCTCAAGTTGGGGAAAGGAGCTTCACTTTGGTACGAAGGAATTAAAACACGAAGAGCTCATGCCTGATGATATAACGTACGTTACGTATCCAACGTAGCGTACGTTACTCATTCCCGATAGCGCACGTTAATATATACATCTTAGCGTGCGTTAGTCGTGCATGGCAGTCACTACTGGGTAAAACTTGAGCTAAAGGTGATGAAAACTCATGAAATCCTCAGTGTTAATACATGCCAATTCCGTGCATATCATGCTCACACGGTTTATGAAAGATCTTTATGGATTAAATGACTACGAGACACAAGGATACGTATCATCATTACTACACCATAATTCATCTTGATCTTCAAGAAAATATCCTAAGTTCAATTCATTCCAAGTCCCAAAACATATGATCCCTTACGTAAAACATAAGAACTAGGTAATCTCCATACACTGGTCATGATCGGTTTTGAAGATACATAATATGCTTAGGAGTCCACATACTAAAAAGGTTCAATGGATCATACGATGAATAAGTGCCGAAACGTCAAAAATATCCTTCTAACGCATGATGATCGACTACTTGTGAATCTAACTGACTAGGTAAATCCCAAAACATGATCAAAAACGTCCTTCAGAATACTACTAATATTGGTGAAGAATCACCTACCTCAAAGTAGTGAAGAACAAGGAGGAAATTCGAAGCAATCCAACGCCGAATGTTTGAACACCAATCCTCCAATGATCTACAATCTTCAACACGAGCTAGGATGCCGGCAAGAAGTGTTTAGGATGAAGAGACTGTCTTTCTAAGTTCAAGAATTCAAATGGGGGAGTGAAAAATCTGAAAATATGAAAAAAGGATGCTGTCCTATATATAGAAAATGGTTATTAGCGCGCACTAGTCCATATTCATAGCGTGCGCTAACGGCTATTTGAAACGTTACTGATTTCACTGTACTCAGCCTTTAGCGTGCGCTACCCTCATGTTAGTAGCGTGCGCTAACGCGTTGACTTGGCTTTTTTCCCGAAAGCCGTCCAGGTTCATCCCGACACAATCCGACCAAGATCCCCGGCCTGATCTCACCTACCACACGTCTCAATCATATTGACCACGTATAGCGTGCGCTAAGGTTCCTTTGTAGTGTGCGCTATGGATCCAAGTTAACGTACGCTACACATAGACGATAGCGTGCGCTACATGCGCAAAATCACAATTTTTAAATCACATTCATGAAATCATACGCTCAACAACACCGGACTATGAAATACGGAGAATAATACTCAGATTAAAGTGCAACAATTACAATATCACAAGTTCCAAATACATATCAGAAATCTCGGGTATTACATCCTCCCTAAAAAGAAGTTTCGTCCCGAAACTTAAGATGAAAATAACTCTGGATATCTAGCCTTCATACTGTCCTCTGTTTCCCAAGTGGCCTCTTCAGCTCCATGTCGTGACCATTGTACTTTAACCAAGTGTATTGGTTTATTCCTCAATTGTTTGATCCGACTCTCAAGTATCTTGATTGGTCTCTCTTCGAAGGTGCCATCATTAGCTATCTCGATCTCATCGAAATCAATGACGTGACTGGGGTCCGGTACATACTTCCGCAATTGGGATACGTGAAACACATTGTGAACGTGACTCAGCGATGGCGGTAAGGCCAACCTGTATGCTAAATCCCCAACTCTCTCGAGGACCTCAAATGGTCCGATATATCTCGGACTTAGCTTACCTTTCCTCCCAAAACGAAAAATCCCTCGTGTAGGGGACACCTTCAATAGTACATGGTCCCCAACGTCGAACTCTAGAGGGCGACGACGTACGTCTGCATAAGACTTCTGTCGACTCTGGGCAGTCAACAGTCTTTCCCGAATCAAAGCTATCTTCTTTTGAGTCTGAATTATCAATTCCGGTTCCGTCCCGATCAAGTCCGAAGAATCATCCCAGCACAGGGGTGATCGACATCTTCTCCCGTACAAAGCTTCAAATGGTACCATCTTAATAGAAGCATGCTAACTATTATTGTAGGTGAATTCAATCAATGGAAAATGAACTTCCCAATCAGTTGACCAATCCAAAGCACAAGCTCTAAGCATGTCTTCTACTGTTTGTACAGTTCTTTCGGACTGACCGTCCGTTTGGGGATGATAAGCCGTGCTAAAGTTGAGCTCAGTCCCCAAAGCCCTGTGAACTGCCTTCCAGAAGTGCGACACGAAGCGACCATCTCGATCTGAAATAATGGTCTTCGGCATCCCATGCAATCTGACTACCTCTGCAATGAATACTCGCGCCAATCTCTCGGGTCCCCAAGTATCTTTAATTCCTAGGAAATGAGCCGACTTGGTTAGTCGATCAACTATAACCCAAATCATGTTCATTCCTGTTTTGGTTCTTGGCATACTAGTGATGAAATCCATCGAGATATCCTCCCACTTCCATTCAGGGATCGGAAGTGGCTTTAACATTCCGGCAGGTCGCTGATGTTCAATCTTAACCTGCTGACAAGTCAAACACTTCGAAACGTACTCTGCTACGTCCTTCTTCATATTCCCCCACCAGAAGTTTTGTTTAAGATCCTTATACATTTTACTGCTGCCCGGGTGAATAGAATAGGGCGCGCTGTGAGCTTCCTTCAGAATTGTCCATCTCAATTCCTCATTATCTGGAACGCAAAGTCGACTCTGAAATCTCAGAACTCCATCATCTTGTATCATGAATCCTGGGGCCTTCCCTTTCTTTACTTCGTCACATAACCGAAGGATCATAGAATCGTTTAACTGCTTAGATTTGATCTCCTCGACTAGTGATGAAGTCAGTTCCATCACATATAGTTGCTCTTGGATTCCTGGTGCCCATACTTCAATCCCTTCGCGGATCAGTTCCCGTTGAATGCTGGTTTGGGATGTAAGTGCTTCCAATACTCGAACAGGAACATGTTTACGGCTCAAAGCATCGGCTACTACGTTTGCTTTACCCAGATGGTAGAGAATCTCCAAGTCGTAATCCTTGATCAATTCCAGCCACCTTCTCTGCCTCATGTTTAATTCCTTCTGGCTGAAAATGTACTTGAGGCTCTTATGATCTGTAAAGATCTGACAATGAGTGCCGTACAAATAATGTCTCCAAATTTTCAATGCAAAGACTACAACTGCTAGCTCCAGATCATGAGTCGGGTAATTAACCTCGTACGGTTTCAACTGCCGAGAAGCATAAGCAATCACCTTATCCTTTTGCATCAACACACAACCCAGACCCTGATTTGAAGCGTAGCTGTATACCATGAATCCATCAGTTCCCTCTGGTAGCGCTAATATAGGTGCTGTCGTCAGTTTCCTCTTAAGTTCATCAAAACCAGCCTGGCATCTCTCATCCCACGTGAACTTTTGAGTTTTCTGTAATAGCTGAGTGAGCGGACGAGCAATTTTGGAAAATCCCTCTACAAAACGGCGATAGTATCCAGCAAGTCCTAAGAAACTCCGGACTTCCTTCACGTTATTAGGAGCTTCCCATTCCAAGATTGCTTCGACTTTCTTCGGGTCCACCTGAACTCCGTCAGCTGATATCACATACCCAAGGAAAGTTACTTCCCTAAGCCAGAACTCGCATTTGGAAAGCTTTGCATACAGCTGTTCCTTCTTCAAGGTGCTCAAAACCACACGCAAATGTTCGACATGCTCCTCTGCATCCTTCGAATATATCAAGATGTCATCAATGAAGACAACCACAAATTTATCCAAGTATTCTAAGAATACCCGATTCATCAATTGCATGAATACCGCAGGAGCATTGGTAAGTCCAAATGGCATCACTACAAATTCATAATGCCCGTACCGGACCTGAAAGCAGACTTTGGTATATCCGATTCCTTAATTCTCAACTGATGGTATCTTGATCGCAAGTCAATCTTCGAGAATACCCTTGCCCCTTGCAGTTGATCAAACAAGTCGTCGATCCGAGGTATAGGATACTTATTCTTGATCGTAATCTTGTTGAGCTCCCTGTAATCAATACACAGTCGGAGGGATCCGTCTTTCTTCCAGACAAAGAGAACGGGCGCTCCCCAAGGAGAAACGCTAGGTTGAATATAACCCTTCTGTAACAATTCCTCCAGTTGCTTCTTGAGTTCATACATCTCGGTTGGCGCCATGCGGTATGGTGCTCTGGAAATAGGAGCTGCTCCAGGCTCTAATTCGATAGTGAACTCCACTTCTCTCTGCGGAGGTAACCCAGGCAGTTCGTCAGGAAATACATCTGAGAACTCATTCACAACTGAAATAGACGAGAGCTCTACTCCTTCCTCTTTCCTCATAGCATAGCACCATAGTCGATGACATCCCTGCTTCAGTAATTTTACGGCTTTCATTACTTTGATCAATTTTCCTGAGCTTCCCGGTCTCCATCCTTGGAATAAGTGTTCAGATCCGTCATCCGCAATGATAGAAATGACTCTCTTTCGGTAATTCAGAATAGCTCCATAACGGTTGAGCCAATCGTCCCCGAGAATTAAATCATCACCGTATATGTCAACTACAATAAGATTCGATGGCCAATCTCTCCCTCCTATAGACACTGGAAAATCTCTAGCTTCTAGGGTTCCCACAATTTTCTCTCCGCTCGGTAATCCCACAACATAAGGTTCACAATTATACAAGCACGAGATTTTCAAACAATTAACACAGTTCAAAGATATAAAGGAATGCGTAGCTCCCGAATCGAACAAGACACTAACTGGTTGCAAAAGGATCTGAATCGTACCTGATGCAAACATTGTGTTCGATCATCCTTCTTCATCTCGTAAATACGCGGAGGAACGGACCCGGTATTTGGATGCCTCTCTTTTCCCAACATTCTGCTGCGGGAAACCGCTTTGCTGCGTCTGGTTTACACTAGTGTCCTTCGGAACCGGTACAGGAGTGCGAGTACCAAAAGATCGGGTCGCATTCCCACAAAATGTTGTGCGATGCCCTTCGTGTCCACACTCGAAACAGGTCACAGCAGGCGTGAAACAGTCACGTCGAACATGCCCCACTTTGCCACAGTTATAACATTTCTTCCCTGCGTCTGAAACGGTTGGTGCTGCCCGGAACTTCTTTCCACCTCGAGACGGATGCGGAGGCCTCCTGGATGAATGAAAAGAGGACTGGCCCCTGCGAGGCCCGCTACTCTTATTCTCCGTGAAGTTGCCAGGCACTTTCTGCTTCTTTGCTTCCGTTGATTTCTCTACTGCCGCCTCTTTCATATCATAGGCCAGTGCCTTGTCCTGATACTGTCGCAAGGTGGTACATTCAAATCCGGACATATATTGCTGAATTTCCGGTCGCATGTCGAAATGAAAAATCCTCTCCGCCTCGGTTCTGACCAAGTGACGCACATAAGTCAGCTGGTGATTAAAAGTCTTAATCACGTCCGTCACAGATGCTTCTGAATTTTGTGGTGAGAAAAACTCCCGAACTCGGGCCTCTCTAACTGGGCGAGGACAATACTGCGCTTCCATCATTAATTTGAATTCCGTCCAGTCAACATTATGCTTCTCCGGTCGAATGGCCTCCCACCAGTCGAAAGCCTCCCCTGTCAGAAGATACTGGGCGACCGGAACCTTTCTATCGTTGGGACAGTTAATCCCCGCAAAAATCTTCTCTAATTCCTTCAGCCAGTGATCCCAAGAAAGCGTCTCAGCCGAACCGTCAAATTTCGGAGGATGCAATTTGATCACCTCAGTAAGCCATTTATCTCCCCGATTATCCACGTTATGCTGCTGTCCCATCGCCGTCTGCATGTGATCCACAACTTGAGCAAACTGTTTTATCTGAGCAACCACCTGCTGAAGCACTCCCGGCACATTAGGATCTGCATTATTATTTTTCTGATCCCTGTTGTCCTCCGGAATGGGAATCCGTTCGACTAGCGGTTATTTCTAGGGTAGACACCGACTCTTCTTGTCTCGCATTTCCACGACCGCGTCCACGACCTCCTCTCAACATACTGTAAACACAAATACTCAATATCCAGGGCAACTTTCTAAAAGGAAGTCCATCAATGTTTACAAAACATGAATTAATTAAAACGGTAGTATTTGAGATTAGGAAACTTACAACCACGGTCCACACGACGATGCTGGCTCAGCAGTGATGTTACAACCGACCAATAATCAAATAATGTAAACAGACCCAACTAACCCGACTGCCAAGATATCCATCAATCTTAGCTCCGATACCATATTCTGTAACACCCCGAGATATTCGGAATAATTACAGCGCCGTAAACCCTTTAAGTAAGGATTTACAAGGCTAATTTAAAAGAAATGTAAATATAATCCAATCGTACAACTGAAGTTCAAAATACAGAATTGGTTCAACTGATCCAATGGGTTAACTTATACAACCATATCGAAATGACCTTATTAAAACATACGTACTCGAGTACTAAATGAACCAAGAAGACAAATCACAATAACAATAAACATCATCCACATCACTGAGCCATTTCATCGTCTGCTTGCATCGTGGTTGCTTCCCCGCTCCTCGGCTACCTGAACATCAAAACAATGTCCACCCCCGAAGGGGTTAGCAAAACAATGCTAGTACAAGTATCATAATACATAAATCATCAGTGCATCATAAAACATGCAAAACGGACTTCCGTCATCGGAATCCAACGATGTGAATCCTCACGATTCCATCAACACAATACAGGGTAATCCAGCGATCCAGCGCCCTTGGTATAGATCCCCATGATGATCCCGTCGGACCAACGCATGGTGGAAAACCCATCCAGCGATCCAGCGCCCTCAGCATAGATCCCCATGATGATCCCGTCGGACCAACGCATGGTGGACATTCGATCCATCGCCCTCAGCATAGATCCTCATGATCCCCTCGGATCATTTATATCATAAACCAATCAATTATGCATACATATATGCATTTCAATATGTTCATCAATACGAACAATTAACAACAAATACCACGAGAAATTACAGAAATACATCTCCTATTCGACAACATGAACAAAACCATAAGCATGATCAAAGTTTCAATATAAATCAAACTCAACATATGATACTTGCCTAGAAAATGGCAAGAATGAAATACTCCAACAAATGACACGCGTCCGTATGCCACCGCCCCTCGATCGTCCCCTATGAAAGGCTCGGACCTAAGAAATAATAAAGAATTCCTCTCAAGTAAATTTAACGTCTAACAATCCGGTTTACGGCGCAAGCTCTAGAAAAATGAATTCATCGAACTACTTAGCGTGCGCTACGTACTCGTAACGTGCGCTAAGCCGCCGTAACGTACGCAAATGACCGAGTTTAGCGTCGCTAGGCATCTTGGCGATCTTCTCGAATGACCATCGCCTGCACGATGATATAACGTACGTTACGCATCCAACGTAGCGTACATTACTCATTCCCGATAGAGCACGTTAATATATACATCTTAGCGTGCGCTAGTCGTGCATGGCAGTCACTATTGGGTAAAACTTGAGCTAAAGGTGATGAAAAATCATGAAATCCTCAGTGTTAATACATGCCAACTCCGTGCATATCATGCTCACACGGTTTATGAAAGATCTTTATGGATTAAATGACTACGAGACACAAGGATACGTATCATCATTACTACACCATAATTCATCTTGATCTTCAAGAAAATATCCTAAGTTCAATTCATTCCAAGTCCCAAAACATACGATCCCTTACGTAAAACATAAGAACTAGGTAATCTCCATACACTGGTCATGATTGGTTTTGAAGATACATAATATGCTTAGGAGTCCACATACTAAAAAGGTTCAATGGATCATACGATGAATAAGTGCCGAAACGTCAAAAATATCCTTCTAACGCATGATGATCGACTACTTGTGAATCTAACTGACTAGGTAAATCCCAAAACATGATCAAAAACGTCCTTCAGAATACTACTAATATTGGTGAAGAATCACCTACCTCAAAGTAGTGAAGAACAAGGAGGAAATTCGAAGCAATCCAACGCCGAAGGTTTGAACACCAATCCTCCAATGATCTACAATCTTCAACACGAGCTAAGATGCTGGCAAGAAGTGTTTAGGATGAAGAGAGTGTCTTTCTAAGTTCAAGAATTCGGATGGGGGAGTGAAAAATCTGAAAATATGAAAAAGGATGCTGTCCTATATATAGAAAATGGTTATTAGCGCGCGCTAGTCCATATTCATAGCGTGCGCTAACGGCTATTTGAACCGTTACTGATTTCACTGTACTCAGCCTTTAGCGTGCGCTACCCTCATGTGAGTAGCGTGCGCTAACGCGTTGACTTGGCTTTTTCCCAAAAGCCGTCCAGGTTCATTGATAAGTGGTAATTTTACCACTTATTTCTAGGATTTTATACTAGGTTTTTATCTCATTTCGTGATTAATGTGCTCGTATTTGGCTTATTTATGATTAGTCGAGCCGTATTACGCG
This sequence comes from Orobanche coerulescens, assembly GCA_033398695.1. Taxonomy (NCBI): domain Eukaryota; kingdom Viridiplantae; phylum Streptophyta; class Magnoliopsida; order Lamiales; family Orobanchaceae; genus Orobanche; species Orobanche coerulescens. The sequence continues at coordinate 83,322 of JAWKAU010000178.1, read as the reverse complement.
TTTGGGTTGGTTTTAGTGTGTTTGCAGGTTTTTAGAGCCAAAAGGACCCAAAACGAGACAAAGGACCGAGAGTCGAGTCACGAACGGAAGAAACGGATTTTTTGCAAGAGACAGACCACCCTATCGGCCCAGCCTATCGGCCGATAGGTGCGTCCGAAAGGTGTTCCTGCCCTACCGAGAGAAAGTCGATCGACGAACCAACTATCGGCCAGCCTATCGGCCGATAGGCCAGTCCGATAGGCGGCCCAGCGGACTCTCGTATTTTGACGTATTATGACTCTTTTGGATAGTTTTTGTTTCCTAGATTAGGGCTAATCGGGAGTTTAACTCCCAGAGTATATATACACCCCTCCTAGACCTAGTTTTACTATCTACCATCATCTTGGATCATTCTTTTTCATCTTTTATCATCTTTTGCAATCTTTTACATATTTTGGCAAGATTAATTCTTGGGATACAAGAACTTTTTGGAGGCAGCAATTATTATTGTTTTTCGGAGATTGAAGACTCGGAGTTCATCCGTAAGGGTTGTAATCTCTCTTTTCATATTAATAATATGCATTCTTCATCTATTTCTTGTTTAATTTCAATTATGTCTGGCTAAATTCATTGATTGATTCTAAGGTTAGTAAATTTAATTGATGTTCACATGATGTTCCTTTGATTACCTTTTTACCTTTCATCCTAGGCTTGTGATCAAGTTGTGTTAAATCTCATGTTAGATTAAAGGGCCCTTAATCGATGCATGCTAGCTAATTGATTTTTCCCGGAAGGAGTAATTAATTAGTGGAAATACTTGATGCACAATATGATTTTATCTTGAGACCTGACGGAGTAAGATAAATCATAGATAAATAAGTTGGCGCTTTTTAAGTGATTTAAATTCTTTGAGCCACTCAAGGAAAAGGGTTTAAATTAACTATCTTTCTAGGTTGCCTTGATCGGAATTCTAGATTGGCTGAGTGATTATTTCTAGGATTGAATTAAAATTTGGGGAAAAGGAATCAAGTGAATGGATTGTGTGAACTCAATTAGATGATACTACCCTAGGATCAATTACCTTTAGACTTGTGATTTTATCTTGCTAATTTGTTTATTGCTTGATTTAGTTAATTCATCTTTTATTTAATTTTTATTTTTCGATTTTTATAGTTAGATAATTAGAATCAAAACAAATTTTCGGATTCCTAAATAGCAGTCAAATTTTGAGTAGAGTTACTTCCTTTATTTTCGACACATCAATTCCCTTGGGTTCGACACCTTGGAAATACTCCGAGGTTTTACAAATTTTAAAATTGATCGGATTTGAAAACCATACTACGCGAATTCTAGCGATCAATTTTTGGCTCCGTTGCCGGGGAATTGATAGAAAACTTAAGGGGATAATTCGAAAAAAAGAAGAGATTGTTACTTTAGGTTGTTTACTATTATTATTAATTTTCGATCTCGTTTCCTCACATCTTGTTTTCTCTTCCTTGTAGGCGGTGCATGATCACAAGATCCCAAGGAAAGGACTTATTTCCTTTGGATCCGGAAATCGAGAAGTCTTTGAGGAGGAAGAAGCAAGAAGCGAGAACCGAGACTATTTCCATACTTTTCGTTGATACCATGGCCGGCATTGTTGACCCACCACGAGAACTCGCTCGTCCCGAGAAGATCCCTTTGAATGCCCGCTTTCGACCTAAGCTGGACGATTATCAAGAAGGAGGTTGGGGAAAGATTGATGCCAACAACTTCGAGCTTAAGCCGTCCCTCATCGCTACGGTGAAGTCTCAAACATACGGAGGAGGAGTTAATGAAGATCCAAACGCTCACCTCGAGTCGTTTTTGGACATATGTGCCACCATCAAGCAAAACGGAGTGCCTCCGGATGTCATTAAGCTCCGCCTATTCCGGTTCTCCTTAGAAGACGATGCGCTAGATTGGTACAAGAGCCTAGATCGGAAGGAAATTGGTACTTGGAGAGAGATGACTCGGTTGTTCTTAGCACAGTTCTATCCTCCCTCGAAGGTGCAAAAACAAATCAACGATATCTTGCAATTCGAGCAATATGAGGATGAATACTTTTACGAGGCATGGATCCGATTTAAGAAGCTACTTCGCAAATGCCCACAGCATGGAATTGACAAGGAGGAAATTTACATTCGGTTTTATCGGGGTCTGACGAGGAAGGCTAGAAGAGAGTTGGACTATTCATCGAAAGGGGGATTTCTTGCTAACGATTATGAAGAGGCCAAGAATCTCATCGAGCTAGCAGTCAACAATGATTACGAGGAGGTGACCGATAGGAAGATGACGAGAAGAAAGGTTCCATCCGGTGACGAGGACGCCTACGGTGATTTGAAGGCAAAATTTGAAAGACAACAAAAAGAGCTTGAGATACTAAGAAAGAAGACTTTGGGAGTCAATGCAGTTTTTGAAGAGCTAAACGAGCCTATTGCAATTGAGGAGGATGTAAATTACGTGCAAGGAGGAAACTTCCGACAAGGGGGAAATAGGGGAAACTATTATCCGAACAATCGAAACCACCCTAATTTCTCCTATGCCAACCCGAACAATGCTCTCCAGCCACCACCGGGATTTAACGTGAAAAACGGGGTTATTCAAGAGCCGATTGCTAAGACACCGATGGAAGAGATGTTGGAACGGTTAGAGGCAAGTCAAAAGGATTTTATTTATAAAGCAGACAAGAGGTTCGGGGCTCTCGAGCATAGTGTGACATCTATTGGAAACTCAGTGATAGCCTTGACAAAGCAGATGTCGATGGTGGAGACCCAAATGAGTCAAATGGCGAACGCCCAAGCCGGATTTCATAAGCCGGGCCATTTTCCGAGCAGCACCAAGACCAACCCGAAGACGCAACAATGCAACGCAATCGAGCTTCGGAGTGGGACAAGGTACAGTAATCATGGGGCTGAAGTTAAGGAATCTGGAAACAAGGATGTACTAGAAACGGGAGCCGAGAACGAGAAGGAAGATGAAACACAGCAGGCCCATCGGCCAAGACTATCGGCCGATAGGCCCACCCGATACCCAGACAGAATGCCGGCAGTGGATCCTATCGACCCCCCTATCGGTCGAAAGGCTCCTGGAAGTTCGAATGTGAAGGATTTTGAGGTAAAAGCTCCATTTCCACAGCGATTGGCCAAGTCGAGACATGATGAAAAGCTTCAACGATTTATCGACATGTTTCAAAAGGTGAATATCAACATTCCACTTCTAGACGCTTTGAGAGACATGCCGGGGTACGTGAAATTCTTGAAAGACGATGTGGCAAGCAAGAGGAAGTTGGGAAAGTTTGAAACAATAAATTTGACAGAGGAGTGCAGCGCTATCATTCAAAACAAGCTACCGCTCAAGCAGAAGGATCCGGGACGTTTTACTTTTACATGCATGATTGGCGACCAAACGTTCCGTAATGTGTTGTGTGATCTCGGGGCAAGCATCAATCTTATGCCTCTATCCATCTTTAAGAGGTTGAAGATTGGGGAGATGAAGCCGACTACCATTTCTCTACTCATGGCGGACCGGTCGATCTCTTATCCGAGGGGAGTTGTGGAGGATGTGTTCGTTAGAGTCCAACACTTAGTATTCCCGGCCGATTTCGTAGTTCTTGACATGCCTGAGGATGAGAATCAACCATTGATCTTTGGGAGACCGTTTCTAGCGACGGGGAGAGCACTTATCGACGTCCAAGAAGGTGATCTTACCTTTCGGGTTAATGATCAAAATCTGAAAATTTCCATCTATGACGCGATGAAGAAGCCCGAGGATGCACCCGAGGAATGTTATGCAATTGAGTCTATTATGCCGCCCCCGACCGACTTGTTGGAGCATTGCATTTCTCACTCCATTTACTCACATTTCGATCTGGAAGAAATTTACGAGGAATTGCCAGAGTATGTTCGAATGTTGGAGGCGAACGAGTTTCGATCTAATGAGAGGGACGTATGCTATCTTGATGTCAACAAACCCGTTCAAGGGGGAGTTGTCGCTGAGGACCAATCGATCGAGGTACCGAAGTTAGAACTTAAGCCGTTGCCGGATCACTTACAATATTGCTTCTTGGGCGAGAACGAGTCTTATCCCGTGATAGTTTCTTCTTCTCTCGGACCTACTAACTTGGAGAAGCTATTACGGGTGCTGCGAAAACACAAAGGGGCGATTGGATGGACGATTTCGGACATTAAGGGAATGAGCCCTTCTATTTGTATGCACCGGATTTTGCTAGAAGACGATCATAAGCCGAGGGTGCAGCCGCAACGAAGATTAAATCCGGCAATGCAAGAGGTTGTGAGAAAAGAGGTGCTCAAATTGTTAGATGCCGGGAAGATATATGCGATTTCCGATAGTGAGTGGGTGAGTCCTACTCAAGTCGTATCTAAGAAAGGGGGTATGACCGTGATCAAGGACGAGAAAGATGAATTAATCGCGACAAGGCTAGTCACGGGATGGAGAGTTTGTATCGACTACCGGCTACTTAATGCGGCGACGAGGAAGGATCATTTTTTACTTCCATTTATTGATCAAATGCTAGATCGGTTGGCCGGATACGAGTATTATTGCTTTTTGGACGGGTATTCGGGGTACAATCAAATTGCTATCGCTCCGGAAGACCAACACAAGACCGCTTTCACGTGCCCTTATGGGGTATTCGCTTACCGGAGGATGCCGTTTGGCTTGTGCAACGCACCCGCAACTTTTCAAAGGTGCATGATGGCCATCTTTCACGGATTAGTCGAGAACATAATGGAGGTCTTTATGGATGATTTTTCAGTTTTTGGTTCATCTTTCGACCATTGCTTGAAAAATTTATCTTTGGTACTTGCCCGGTGTGAGGAGACGAACCTTGTTCTAAATTGGGAGAAATGTCACTTCATGGTGCAAGAGGTAGTAGTGCTGGGGCATAAAGTATCTTCGGAAGGATTGGAGGTTGATCGAGCAAAGGTGGTTGCTATCGAGAAATTACCGCCTCCAACCAACGTTAAATCGATTTAAGCTTCCTAGGCCATGCGGGGTTCTATAGACGGTTCATTAAGGATTTCTCAAAAATCACGAAGCCGTTATGTTCCTTGCTCGAGAAAGACGCGAAATTTCAGTTTGATGATGATTGCTTAAGGGCGTTTGAGACATTGAAACGAGCCTTAATTTCGACGCCGGTCTTGATCACTCCGGATTGGGGTGCACCATTCGAGTTGATGTGCGACGCGAGCGATCAAGCCGTTGGGGCCGCTTTTGGGTCAAAAACGGGATAAGCTTTTCCGGGTAATTTATTATGCGAGTAAGACGATGGATTCGGCCCAAATGAACTACACCACGACGGAAAAAGAGCTGCTCGCTGTGGTCTATGCATTCGACAAATTCCGACCCTACCTAGTGGGCACTCACACTATTGTTCATACCGATCACGCAGCGATTCGCTATCTATTTGCCAAGAAGGATTCGAAGCCGAGATTAGTGAGATGGATACTCCTTCTACAAGAGTTCGACATGGAGATCCGGGATAGGAAGGGGTGCGAGAATGTTGTTGCCGATCACCTTTCCCGTCTCGAGAAGCCGGTTGAGGGAGAAGATCCGAGGGTCGAAATAAAGGAGAACTTTCCGGACGAGCATATCCTAGCCTTGGCCGATGATACACCATGGTACGCGGACTATGTTAATTTCCTTGCTATCAAGCATGTTCCAACGGGTCTTTCTTCTCATCAAAGAAAGAAATTCTTCCATGACGTTAAATCCTACTATTGGGAAGACCCTATTCTTTATCGGAGGTGCGCGAACGGAATTATTCGCATGTGTGTTCGACAAAGCGAATGGCAAAGGATAATTGAAGAATGCCATAGTGCACCGAGTGGGGGTCATTTTGCAGCGAATCGAACGGCCATGAAGGTGTACCAATGTGGTTTCTATTGGCCTTCTATTCATAAAGATTGCCAAGCTTTTGTGAAACATTGCGATAGATGCCAGCGATTGGGGAACATAGCAAAAAGAGACGAGATGCCGCAGCACACTATTATGGAAGTAGAGTTGTTTGACGTATGGGGTATCGATTGTATGGGTCCGTTTGCAAAATCACGAGGCTATTCGTATATTTTACTTGCGGTCAACTACGTGTCGAGATGGGTTGAGGCAATGCCGACGATTACGAACGATTCGAAAGTGGTGATTAAATTTCTTAATAAGAACATTTTGACTCGTTTCGGGACTCCACGAGCTTTGTTGAGTGACGGGGGGAGCCACTTTAATAATAGGTGGTTAGGAACCCTTCTTGCAAAATATGGAGTTAAACATAAGATTACGTCCGCCTATCATCCACAAGCTAATGGACAAGCCGAGCTCGCCAATCGGGAGATCAAACAAATTTTAGAGAAGACGGTCACAAACAAGAAGGACTGGGCTAAATATCTAGATGATGCACTTTGGGCTTATCGGACCGCGTATAAGACTCCAATTGGAATGTCTCCATACCAGCTTGTCTTTGGGAAATCCTGTCATTTACCGGTGGAGCTGGAAGTTAAAGCGTATTGGGCCACTAGAAGGATTAATTTCGAATTTCTTGAAGCTAGTGGATCAAGAAGAGAGAAGCTGCTGGAAATCGACGAATGGAGAAACGAGGCTTTCGAAAATGCAAGGATTTACAAGGAAAGAGCGAAAAAGTTTCACGATGATCGCATTCGGAAGAAGGACTTCGTCCCGGGAGACGAAGTGCTCGTTTTCAATTCTCGGCTTCGTCTATTTCCGGGGAAGTTGATGTCAAAGTGGACTGGTCCATACACCGTCTTTCACAAGTTTATTGTGAACGGACATCGGATGAAGCACTATTTCAAGCCCTTGCACCACGAAGAGAAGTATGTTACTTACCTCGAAGACCCAGAATGAATGAGGTATCGTCTAGCTAAAGACGTTAAACGTAGCACTTGTTGGGAGGTAACCCAACGTATGTATATTAGTTCGTTTTATTCGGTTATTTTCGATTTTTCGTTTGCGTGATTTTTGTAGTTTCTAGTTTCATAGTAGCTTTGTTAGTTTTGTTAAGTTCTAATCCATGCACGCCGAGTTTTGGATACTTGCAGGTCTTTAATCGCCATATCCAAGCAAAAACGGGACCAAGTACGAAATAGAACAAGTTGAAAAAAATTTTGAGACAGAAGATCCTATCGGGCGAGCCTATCGGCCGATAGGCCCGGCCGATAGGCTGAGGAAAATTAAAAGAATTTTTATGTTGCAAGCAGTGGTCGATAGGCAGACCCTATCGACCGATATCCCACCCGATATGAGGTACGTAAGTTTCAGAAGTTCCTATCGGTCTAGCCTATCGGCCGATAGGCCTGGCCGATAGGACATACCCGGCCCAGTATCCACTTCGACTCGGTTGATTAATACCCCTTTTAAACACCTTCACCACCCGATTTTCTCACACACACACACACATATCGGCCGATAAGAGAAAGGGGCGATTTCTTTCTACTTTTCTTCCTTCAAAACTCGATCAAGGTACCTAATTTCGACTCTTAATCCTCTTGTTTTTCAATTCTATACATGTTTTGAAGCACTTTGACGGATTCTTTTTGGAGTTTTGATGCATTTCGAATTGGGGATCCACTTTTTGGGGCTTTTGTTAGACTTTGATGTTCTTTGAATTTTATGCCCGATTGTTGATAGAATCTTGATGGAAACATGTTATCTGTGCTTGATTGTTCATGGGTACTTCGAATTGGGGGATTAATTGATGAAATTGAACGAATTTTGAAAAAAAAAACCCCAAATTGGAAGAACCCTAATTTCGCAGTTTATTGGAATTGGGTATATTTGTTGAACTGAATTGTTAATTGGGATTGATATGAGTTGAATTGTTGATGAATTAGATTGGATTGGAGAGAATTTGCCCTAATATGATCGTAGTGTGTTCTTTTGTTTTTGTGGGTTGTGATTCTAATCCTTTGAATATGAAATGGGGGAGTCGAAGTTTGAGGGGAGGTTGTGTGATTTGTTGATCGTAGTATATGGCTGTCGGGACTATGATTTTGGTGTTTATTGGACATTATAGGGCCCTTAGTTGATATTGTGGGATTATTGGATTATGTCGATGCTCGTTGAATGTTTGTATTATGAGTTGCTTATCGATATTGATTGGATGGTTGTTTTGTAGGAACTTTGAAATGGGAAAGCAAAGCAAGAAGTCGGTTTGTGCACGGCCTAAAGTCTAAGGCAACCACAAAGAAGGAAAAGGCTCCGACGAAGGTAGTGCCGGCTATTCCGATCCCGGCTGCACTCGACCCGAAGAAGTTCAAGCTAAGATTGACTGGGCCAGAGTCTAAAAGAAGGTGGTCGCACCTTATCGGAATGTCACACAAGCATTGCCGATTTTTACATGAGGAGACGGCTCGGGGGATGGGAATATATGATGATATTATGTTATTAGCAAGACAGTGCGGGTTTGAGAGCATTTTTCGGGCAAACTATCTCGCTTACCACGTGCTCACCGTGGAGTTTCTGTCCACACTTGAGGTTTTTAGGGAGCACGGGACTCCGGCATCTATTCGCTTCAACCTCGACAACATAGAAAGGGAGCTCTCGGCCGACGAAGTTAATGCCATTATCAACGGGGCCGAGGACGGGTCATTCCAGCAGGGCGATCATGCCAAAGAAAACTTAGAGCTGTGGTCCAAGATGATTTACCGTAGGGAGGAGACGCTTCTCATTTATAATCCGACGTATGCCAAGGCCTCCTCGATCAGAACCCGGGCCTGCTATATCCACCGTCTGTTCACCTCGACGATTTTGAGCCGTACCGACTCGGGGACGTGCTTGTCCACTGATCTTCACCTTTTATGGTCGGCCTTGAACGGTACACGGAAGCACGCCGGATGTTTTCTGATTGAGCATATGGAGAAACAAGCCCGGCTGACCGGGAAGCAGAGGATTGGGATTGGGGCGTTCGTGACCCCTATCGCGGAGCATCTTGGGGTGCACATTAGAGGAGAGCCGGTGTCCCGAGACATCTATTTGGATAGACCGACACTACAGAGGCAAGAGATGCTTGCCTTCACCGAGGGGTTCGACTGGAAATTGCACGGTCGGAACAAAACCGTGTCCCTCTTCCGACTCCCCTCTCCGACCTTGACTTCTGTGATGGGCGACGCGTCCGATGTATATGCGAGGTGGAGTATGAGCTCCGCGGGTCATTTGGCACTTATCCGACCGTTGGATGCGTCTCGTAAGAGGCAACGCCGGGAGGTGACCATTGATGAGCCATTCTTGGAGGGAGCCGAGGAGGAGATGGATGATATACCCGAGGGGGGTAGCCGTGACGAGATTCCCACCGGTGGAGGTAGTAGTTTTCAGATGAGGGCTCCGGATTTTGATGCTTTTGAGTCGAGATTTTTTGAGAGAGAGAGAGATGCACGAAGAGAGTATGCAGGCGCAAGATAATTATCATTTGGCGAGTATGCGTTCTTTGACAACCGAGTTTGGTTCTTTGGGAACTCGGCTGGGCGAGGTTGAGACTCGGGTGGGTGTTGTTGCCACTCGGGTCAATGAGTTGTACGAGCTCGTGGAGAAACGAGCCGAAGAGGACAGAGTGTGGCGACAGGAGGAGATTGCTTGGAGGGAGCAAGAGAGGAAGAGGCAGGAAGATAGGTGGGCCCAGGAGGACCACTACAATCGAATGCTACACGAGATGTACCACTTTGCTCCTTTCCCCGATTCACATGCCCGCTATGATCCGAGCTCGCCGACAAACCCGCCCTTTCCGCCACGGATCAGTACTCCATTAACAAAGCCACTCCTTTCTCTTTTCAAACTTATTCCTCCTTTGGGATGCGAAATAAGTTTGGGGGGGGGGGGTGGAGAAGTGCGGCTTTGTTAATTTCTTTACGTGTGAGTACCTTGTTTGCCTTGTATCTTTATTTGCTTGTGTTGGTGCCCGTTGTTTTTATTTGTGCTTATCATATTGGTGTTGCGTGGTTTTGGCTTTTGTTGCTTAGTTTTTAGTTTTTGTTATGTTCATTTTCGTTTGGTGTGTTTGCTAGTTTCTATTTTTTTAGGTCGTAGTAGTGTTTTGCTTTCGTGTTTGCTTTTATTTGCTTTTCGTTGTTTGCTTTGAGGCCTTGCTTGTCTTAGTTTTTCTTTATTCGTGAATTTTTCGTGCTTCTATTTGTGTGATACCGATGTTACGAATCTGCTTTTTCTCTCAAGAAACGGTCGAGTTTTAGTCGAGTTGTAGCCGATTATTTCGTTTTGCATAGTATTCATTTAGGTCCAAAATTTTTCGTGATTGTAGAGGTCTTGCGTATAAGAGACGATACATACTTGTTTTAAAATCACCATCAATACGTTTGGTTACTTCTTCGTGATAGTGAGTCTTACTGTTTCTTTAGTCGTGTTGGCACTTAGATTGAGTTTAGAGGCGGTCAGTTTTTCCCAAAAATCGAGATAATGTTGTTCTATGAAGGGAAGTCTAGTAACCGGGGGCATTCGCGTGACCCGTTGTTTGCCCTCGCGTAAAACGACGACTCTGATTAGACTAGTGATTTAGATATTTCACATGTGCCAATGATAGGAAGCATTGTATCCGGGTGTTTTCGAATGACCCGCTGTTTACTCTCGCGCAAAACGGCGACCTTGATTCGGACATGCGGAAATTATATATTCGAGTTGTTTCTCCGCTGTAGACGGGAACTTAGTAACTAGAAGCATCCATGTGCCCCATGAGTGTCTTTTACGTCAAACGGTTTCCTAATACATGAGAATGGAAGTTCCACCCTAGGATTACCCCGATGAAACATCCCGAGATCCTAACCTAGTGGTCAACCCGAATCAAATTCTTGAACATATATTTAAGGGAATACTGTCCGAGGTTTATTTGTTATGAAACTCGTGAAAATTGTGCCACTAGACTGTGTAACGGGACGAACTAGCTTGTTTATTTTAGCCTTTCATATTGACGGTCGATTTGACTCACGTTTTGTTAATCTTTGAGCTGGATTTTCTTCATGAACGAATGATTATGACTGAACTTGACTACTTTGCGGAATCATTATTCTGAGTGCAGCTCGCTTTTACGACACTCGGATTATTTAGAGAGAATTACAGGATAGTATTGATTAGGTTGAACACTATGAGTTGCATGATGATTCACGACATTTTTTTTTCTTTTCTTTTTGTTGTTCGGGACGAACAAGGCTTAAGTTTGGGGGGGTTTGATAAGTGGTAATTTTACCACTTATTTCTAGGATTTTATACTAGGTTTTTATCTCGTTTCGTGATTAATGTGCTCGTATTTGGCTTATTTATGATTAGTCGAGCCGTATTACGCGTTTGACTTGGTTTTAGTGTGTTTGCAGGTTTTTAGAGCCAAAAGGACCCAAAACGAGACAAAGGACCGAGAGTCGAGTCACGAACGGAAGAAACGGATTTTTTGCAAGAGACAGACCACCCTATCGGCCCAGCCTATCGGCCGATAGGTGCGTCCGAAAGGTGTTCCTGCCCTACCGAGAGAAAGTCGATCGACGAACCAACTATCGGCCAGCCTATCGGCCGATAGGCCAGTCCGATAGGCGGCCCAGCGGACTCTCGTATTTTGACGTATTATGACTCTTTTGGATAGTTTTTGTTTCCTAGATTAGGGCTAATCGGGAGTTTAACTCCCAGAGTATATATACACCCCTCCTAGACCTAGTTTTACTATCTACCATCATCTTGGATCATTCTTTTTCATCTTTTATCATCTTTTGCAATCTTTTACATATTTTGGCAAGATTAATTCTTGGGATACAAGAACTTTTTGGAGGCAGCAATTATTATTGTTTTTCGGAGATTGAAGACTCGGAGTTCATCCGTAAGGGTTGTAATCTCTCTTTTCATATTAATAATATGCATTCTTCATCTATTTCTTGTTTAATTTCAATTATGTCTGGCTAAATTCATTGACTGATTCTAGGGTGAGTAAATTTAATTGATGTTCACATGATGTTCCTTTGATTACCTTTTTACCTTTCATCCTAGGCTTGTGATCAAGTTGTGTTAAATCTCATGTTAGATTAAAGGGCCCTTAATCGATGCATGCTAGCTAATTGATTTTTCCCGGAAGGAGTAATTAATTAGTGGAAATACTTGATGCACAATATGATTTTATCTTGAGACCTGACGGAGTAAGATAAATCATAGATAAATAAGTTGGCGCTTTTTAAGTGATTTAAATTCTTTGAGCCACAAGGGAAAAGGGTTTAAATTAACTATCTTTCTAGGTTGCCTTGATCGGAATTCTAGATTGGCTGAGTGATTATTTCTAGGATTGAATTAAAATTTGGGGAAAAAGAATCAAGTGAATGGATTGTGTGAACTCAATTAGATGATACTACCCTAGGATCAATTACCTTTAGACTTGTGATTTTATCTTGCTAATTTGTTTATTGCTTGATTTAGTTAATTAATCTTTTATTTAATTTTTATTTTTCGATTTTTAAAGTTAGATAATTAGAATCAAAACAAACTTTCGGATTCCTAAATAGCAGTCAAATTTTGAGTAGAGTTACTTCCTTTATTTTCGACACATCAATTCCCTTGGGTTCGACACCTTGGAAATACTCCGAGGTTTTACAAATTTTAAAATTGATCGGATTTAAAAACCATACTACGCGAATTCTAGCGATCAATCATCCCGACATAATCCGACCAAGATCCCCGGCCTGATCTCACCTACCACACGTCTCAATCATATTGACCACGTATAGCGTGCGCTAAGGTTCCTTTGTAGCGTGCGCTATGGATACAAGTTAGCGTACGCTACACATAGACGATAGCGTGCGCTACATGCGCAGAATCACAATTTTTAAATCACATTCATGAAATCATACGCTCAACGACACTGGACTATGAAATACGGAGAATAATACTCAGATTAAAGTGCAACAATTACAATATCACAAGTTCCAAATACATATCAGAAATCTCGGGTATTACAACAACCAGCTTTATACAGTAGATAGAAATGAATCAAGATTCAAAATAAATCTACTAATGTTTTTGAAGTTAAAACACGGTTTTTATTTTGTAATTCCAAATTCAAGGTTTTTCCCCCCAAAAGGTTGATTATTTCTTTCCCACTCGTGATACACACGACTCTCTTTAGTGGTTGCTCTCGATCACTCGTTTATTTTTCGACTCAATATGAAGAAGAATTTCATTGGCGTCATCAAATATTGTGATTTTTCACGAAATTGAGTGTATTGAAATTCAGCCGTTAATTAATTCAAATCTGCTCATAAACTACATCCCTTAGTGATAGCTTTCACACCGTTATTTGCTAACGTGTAGCTTTTTTCACTAACACAATTTCTATCTCATTTTTTTTAAAAGGTGATAGCTTTCACACCGTTATTTGCTAACGTGTAGCTCTTTTCACCAATTTTTCTGAGAAGGCAGCTACGCACCAACAATGGTTAGTCCTTTATTTTTCGCAAAATTTAAGACCCCCAAAATTAGGCAGCTGTTACTGCTCAACACTTCTCCTTTTCGTCATTTTTTTTTAGGTGATAGCTTTCACACCGTTATTTGCAAACGTGTATCTCTTTTCACCAATGACTCCTTTTTTTTAGGGAATAGAATTTTTGCAGAAAATCATTTCTTAGTTTAAGCATGAAAAATCAAAAACTCCACAAATTAAGTAAATTTCAGTTCTATTTTTCATCAACCGACTGATTCTTCTTTTCTCAAGGTAACGAATGACTCAATTTTATATGATAACTTCAAGGTTTGGAAAGAGAGATTAAGGCTCAAAAATTTTGGAATATAAATTTTTTTTTTACCGGTTAAAACGATTTTAGAAGCTTGTATATAGCTATTTTATTGGTGTTATGGCGAGATCTAGAAATCTCATAAATCAAAATACTATATATATAGCTATATATATATATATAGCTATATACCAAATCAATCAAAACACACCAAAATAATTAAACAAACCACCCCCAAACTTGAAAATAAAACTGCCCTCAGTTTTAAAAAAAAATAAAATAAAAAGCAATGCGTAAAAGGTAATACTCCAGCTTAAGAAAGTTGATGTTTGAGCTAACGCCTTTTAGAATCTGCAAGAGAATAAATATACGAGGCACACAACAAAAGAAAATAAAATATACTCGTAAGTATAACACAATTTTTAAGATGCGCATCAAGAAAGTCCGAAGAGTCGCCTTACGCTGCCATCAATGCTTTTATAAATAACACACAATAAAAATTACAGCAATAAAATAACAATACATAAATCGCGAATAGATGCGCGTCAAGAGATCAAGAAGAAACTCCTTAAGCTGCCACCATTTAACATGATTATTACACACGACAGAAAGTAAAAATACAAGAGGTCCGATATGGGTTATCAAAGGGAGAGGAATGAATCCACTTTTCGTTTTCTCACGGTAAAATCTTCAATCCAGACAATTTTAGCTAGAGCTGGATCTGGTTGAGGAACAAATTCATTGAGTTTTTTGATTAGTTCTTCTGGTGTTGTTGCAACGACTATGATTCGTTTAGCACGCTCGGAAATAAAACCCTTTTCAGCAGAGTAGTCGATGAAAGACAGTAAACCATCAAAGAAACCATTGACATTAAGTAGACCTATTGGTTTTTGATGAACATTTAGCTGGGCTCTGGTAACCACATGAAAAAGTTCCTCAAGGGTGCCAAAACCACCGGGAAGGGTGATAAAGGCGCCAGAATTATTTATCATGTGAGTTATGCGATCTTGCATATTTACAGATCTAAACTCATCTCCAATAGTTGACCCGGTGATTTTACTTTCAGCCAGAGGTTTTGGGATTATTCCCAACACTCTTACTCCTTCCATATAGGCAGAAGCAGTAGCTCGTCCCATTAGTCCTAGACTTCCTCCTCCGTAAACTATATGAATGCATTTTTCTCCTAAGGTACGACCCAAGTTGTGGGCTGCTTCAGTAAAGTATGCCTCTTTTCCATAACTAGCTCCACCAAAAATGCAGACTGTGCTAAATTTTTTTGTTGAAGATGATGACTCCATTTTTGAAAAGAAATTATTTAGAGAGAAACAGAGAAAAGTGCAAGTTTGAGGGATGAATGAAAGAAACAAGCACAAAGTTTATTTATAGAAGAAAAAAAAGGTAAAAATTGTTTAACAAGTTTGTGATTGCGTTGATTGTGCTTCAACTACTCAATAGAATAATGAAAGTATTTATCGCGTATCACATTTTTTATTCAGAAAATCTCACCACACGACAAAAATAACAGATACTTACGCGTATGTACAGTAGTTGTGATTGTGGCTCACATCTTCCTCTGATTTTACGTTCAGAAACGGCCTAAACGCCTTCTATGAGTCGGGGAGAAGCTTCCCATCCAATTTTCTTACAAATTGGGAAACAGGGTCTTTTAACGTACGTTGTTCATATTCTGGTTGGAATTTATTCCACAAACATCGAATTCCGTAATGTACGAGTCCACTAGGATGCGTGTCAAGAGAAATTTCGATATCATCTAAATTCTCCTTATTCAGACCATTCTTAATGAGTTGAATTTTATCTTCTCTGTTTGTAGATGGAATTCCTAAAGATCGACATTCTAAATTACAGTTCCATCTAGCACATTTATAACAAACGGCTATCATCTTTGCTCGTCGTTTCTTGGCATATGAACTTTTTCGTAGCCCTGGTAAAAATCTAGTCGGTGTTTCTTTGAATTCACCCTCTATTCTTACTTTGGCTTCGATTATGAATCTTATGTCAAAAGGTATGCTTTTACTCATAAGCAACCTCATACTTTCAAGTCTTGTCTTATAAATCTTTAAAATGACATTTTTGCTTAGAAAGGGAAATCTTTTTTCGATTTTATTCAATATTTCTTCCATGATAAAAAAAATAAATAAATAAAAAGACAATGAAAATAAATGAAGAAAATATCTACAAATATTAGTTGTTTTGGGAAACTGAAAAATCCGACTTTAATAGTCACGGAGTACCGTTATCCGCCACTTGACCGGACAAACACAATTGAGTACTAAGTTATAACGTCGAGAAATTTGTACCTATAAAATAGTTTACAATGTAAGATTTCAAATATAACTTATACTTCCCTGGCAACGGCGCCAAAAACTTGACACGTTTTTAGTGTAACTATCGCAAGTGCACGATATCGTATCAAGTAGTAAAGTGGACTTTTTGAGTCTGGTTTATCGATCCCACAAGGAAGTTTGGTTATAATTTGAATTATACACTATTAGTCTATTTTTATAGATACTAATATGAGTGAAACACACAATTAAAAAGTTTGGTTTAATATTTGCAAAGAAAATGCAATAATAGTTCTAATATTATAAGGAAATAAAAAGATAGCAATAATAATAGATTGATTAACGATAAAATGAAATAGTTGGGATTACAAACTTAGTTCGTCATTAGTTATAGAATATGTATAGGAGATCATAAGATGAATTTACTTATTATGTTGTGTAGATTCGATTTTCCTTAAAAAGACGGTTTCTCTTTCGAACTATAAAACGCCCCTTACATATTGAATCAATCCACTATATTTCTATGTTGATTGACTTAAATACATAGCATTAGGATTTATGAAAATAACTCAAAGAATCATTTAAGGACTAGAGGTATATTTCTATCCCCTAGAACAACTTAGAGTGAAGATCATTTGATCTAATCAAACATATTTTCTTTCGAAACATATGAAGACCATAAATATCGTCATTTATTGGCCAAATAAATAAAGATTGTTAAAACAATGAAAATCACACACAATAATAAGTAATTCACAATAGATCTTTATACAAACATAAATAACATGACTAACCTTGTTTATAATCCCAACTAAAGGTTACTTAGCCCATGAAGGGTTTATTACACATATTACAAGCTTTGGTGGTCATTATTAGTTGAATCAAGAGAAAGAATTGATCCTAAATCCCTTAGTAGATAAAGGAGATAGCAGCAATAAACTCTCTGAACAACATATGCTATACCACACTTACAAATATCACTCAAGAACACAAGTGTGTTCTTTCACACAAAAAGAAAAGTTTACAAAAGATGGAAAATTATAAGATGAATGATGAATGATGAAGGATCTAAGGGGTCTCTTTATACACCTAAAGTCATCTAATAGCTCCAAAACTCCAGCATTATTACATTAGATCAGATCAATGCCATCCATCCCCTCAATAATACACAAAAAGTTTAAAAAATTAGACAAATCATAACAATCTGTCAAGAGTTACGGCCGTAACATTCAGGAGTTACGGCCGTAATTAGGGTGACTTACGGCTGTAACTCCTGAATGTTATGGCCGTAACTTGTCTTCGTCAATTTGTCCACTGGTTGCTTTGAGAGTTACGTTTTCAGCCCAGAATTTCTCAGACTTTGCGTTTTTGCCCCAAATCTTCTTCGGATGATAACTTTTGATATATAACTCTGATTTTGAATCCGGAAAGACTGCCGAATTCATCTCGGAAAGCCCTACAACAAGAATATATCAAAATTCAACAAAGAGAATATTTAATAAACATGTTATTTCTTGAGTAAATCAGTTATTTAATCCGATCATCATCCGATAAAAATAAAATTATTAAAACTAATTAATTAAAAGCAAAAAATGAGTAGACTAGCTCAATTATGGGTGAATTTTATCGATACAAACCATGGATAAGTGTACAAAACTGATACTTATCACACCCCCAAACTTGAATTCTTACTAGTCCCGAGCAAGACTCTTTATTATTCATGCTCCAAAAATAAAAATAAGAAAAATTAATACACACATAAATTAAAATATAAAAAAGAGAAAAGGAGATCAAAATGTCATTAATACACAACAACCAGCTTTATACAGTAGATAGAAATTAATCAAGAATCAAAATAAATCTACTAATGTTTTTGAAGTTAAAACACGGTTTTTATTTTGTAATTCCAAATTCAAGGTTTTTCCCCCCAAAGGTTGATTATTTCTTTCCCACTCGTGATACACACGACTCCCTTTAATAGTTGCTCTCGATCACTTGTTTATTTTTCGACTCAATATGAAGAAGAATTTCATTGGCGTCATCAAATATTGTGATTTTTCACGAAATTGAGTGTATTGAAATTCAGCCGCTAATTAATTCAAATCTGCTCATAAACTACATCCCTTAGTGATACCTTTCACACCGTTATTTGCTAACGTGTAGCTTTTTTCACTAACACAATTTCTATCTCATTTTTTTTAAAAGGTGATAGCTTTCACACCGTTATTTGCTAACGTGTAGCTCTTTTCACCAATTTTTCTGAGACGGCAGCTACGCACCAACAATGGTTAGTCCTTTATTTTTCGCAAAATTTAAGACCCCCAAAATTAGGCAGCTGTTGCTGCTCAACACTTCTCCTTTTCGTCATTTTTTTTTTAGGTAATAGCTTTCACACCGTTATTTGCTAACGTGTAGCTCTTTTCACCAATGACTCCTTTTTTTTTAGGGAATAGAATTTTTGCAGAAAATCACTTCTTAGTTTAAGCATGAAAAATCAAAAACTCCACAAATTAAGTAAATTTCAGTTCTATTTTTCATCAACCGACTGATTCTTCTTTTCTCAAGGTAACGAATGACTCGATTTTATATGATAACTTCAAGGTTTGGAAAGAGAGATTAAGGCTAAAAAAATTTGGAATATAAAAAAAAATTTTTACCGGTTAAAACGATTTTAGAAGCTTGTATATAGCTATTTTATTGGTGTTATGGACAGATCTAGAAATCTCATAAATCAAAATACTATATATATATATATATTAAGGCAAATAACCAAAATCAATCAAAACACACCAAAATAATTAAACAAACCACCCCCAAACTTGAAAATAAAACTGTCCTCAGTTTTTTAAAAAAATAAAATAAAAAGCAATGCAGAAAAGCAGAATACTCCCTGTTAAGAAAGTTGATGTTTGAGCTAACGCCTTTTAGAATCTGCAAGAGAATAAATATACGAGGCACACAACAAAAGAAAATAAAATATACTCGTAAGTATAACACAATTTTTAAGATGCGCATCAAGAAAGTCCAAAGAGTCGCCTTACGCTGCCATCAATGCTTTTATAAAAAACACACAATAAAAATTACAGCAATAAAATAACAGTACATAAATCGCGAATAGATGCGCATCAAGAGATCAAGAAGAAACTCCTTAAGCTGCCACCATTTAACATGATTATTACACACGACAGAAAGTAAAAATACAAGAGGTCCGATATGGGTTATCAAAGGGAGAGGAATGAATCCACTTTTCGTTTTCTCACGGTAAAATATTCCATCGAGACAATTTTAGCTAGAGCTGGATCTGGTTGAGGAACAAATTCATTGAGTTTTTTGATTGGTTCTTCTGGTGTTGTTGCAACGACTATGATTCATTTAGCACGCTCGGAAATAAAACCCTTTTCAGCAGAGTAGTCGATGAAAGATAGTAAACCATCAAAGAAACCATTGACATTAAGCACACCTATTGGTTTTTGATGAACATTTAGCTGGGCTCTGGTAACCACATGAAAAGGTTCCTCAAGGGTGCCAAAACCACCGGGAAGGGTGATAAAGGCGCTAGAATTATTTATCATGTGAGTTATGCGATCTTGCATATTTACAGATCTAAACTCATCTCCAATAGTTGACCCGGTGATTTTACTTTCAGCCAGAGGTTTTGGGATTATTCCCAACACTCTTACTCCTTCCATATAGGCAGAAGCAGTAGCTCGTCCCATTAGTCCTAGACTTCCTCCTCCGTAAACTACATGAATGCATTTTTCTCCTAAGGTACGACCCAAGTTGTGGGCTGCTTCAGTAAAGCACGCCTCTTTTCCATAACTAGCTCCACCAAAAATGCAGACTGTGCTAAATTTTTTTGTTGAAGATGATGACTCCATTTTTGAAAAGAAATTATTTAGAGAGAAACAGAGAAAAGTGCAAGTTTGAGGGATGGAGGAAAGAAACAAGCACAAAGTTTATTTATAGAAGAAAAAGAAGGTAAAAATTGTTTAACAAGTTTGTGATTGCGTTGATTGTGCTTCAACTACTCAATAGAATAATGAAAGTATTTATCGCGTATCACATTTTTTATTAAGAAAATCTCACCACACGACAAAAATAAAAGATACTTACGCGTATGTACAGCAGTTGTGATTGTGGCTCACATCTTCCTCTGATTTTACGTTCAGAAACGGCCTAAACGCCTTCTATGAGTCTGATACGATATCTAATATTCCGGTCGAAGAAGCTCCGATAAAAATCGACATCCACGACGATACAAATGCGCATGTTCATGCATCATATTATTTGGGAGAAAAGAATACGCGGATTGGAGTTACGTTGTTAATCGGAACAGGAGTGACGTAGAACTCGACGATGAAATCGGTCCAAAAGCATGAAGATCGACCAAAACATGCTTGAAAGGGACCCTTTGTCTTCATATCTTTCACAAGATAAGTGAAGATAACCTCCTTCCCCACCTTGTTTGAAAAATCGGCCAAGACAAAATAAAAGACCCCATCTTCATATCTTATCAAGATACATAAAGATCATGTCCTAAATAAATCTCCCAAGACTCCCCACAAAATCGGCCAAAATTTCCATGGATAAAGACTTTCATCAAGTCTTCTTTCAACATGTCAAAGTCATGCACACTACATTCCAAGATACTTGAAGATTGTCCAAAGATCTTGCCTTCCCCACACCACATTCGGCCGAACATGAGGAAGATTGGTGGCTCGTTTTTTTCTTGTTGTTTTTGTATCATTATCCTTGTATACTACTATATATAGTAGTCCATTTGATGATTGTAACATATCTTGAATCTTAAAAAACCTTGTATTTCCTTTGAAATATACGTTGAACGAGTTCAACAAACTTTAGTTATTGTTTCGACGCGTCTCGAGATTTTAACTTGATCAATTCTCAAAAGGTCTTGGGAAGAGATTACTTTTTATCGAGTTATAGGTCTAGTTCGATAAAACACATCAAACTCCGTACATCATACTACATCACGGCCGAACACCATCAAATTTCGGCCACCCTTAGTAAAATTCAAGTGATACTTTGATACTTGTTAATCTTCCGTTGCATTTTATACGTATTACTTACATAATTCGTATCATAAGTGGTACCAGAGCCATTTGTCTCACAGTTCTCGACGTTACTCAAAAAAGATGGCATTCACCGATGAAGAAGTAGCACAACTACGTGACGTTCTTCGTGGCTTACCGGAGCCCAGAATCCAAGCACGACGAGGATACGACACCATGCATGCACCACGACATGCTGATGAATACAAGACAAGCGAACTCCCGGAGTTCGTAGGCGGCACCAATCCCGAGGTTTATTTGGAGTGGGAAAGAAAAATTGAACGAATGTTTGAGTTCAAGGATCTCAATGACGAGGTACGTTGCAAGTATGCGATCCTCAAACATGGAAAGGGAGCTTCCCTTTGGTTTGAGCGAATGAAGACACAAAGAGTTCGTGCCGGAAAAGAGAAGATACGTTCGTGGGATTCTCTAAAAAAGAAACTACGAAAGAGATATGTCCCGACTACACACAAGTTAAGCTTGTATCGAAAAATTTCTGAACTCACGCAAGGAAAACTAAGTGTCGAGGAGTACATCGAGGAGTTTGAAAACTTATCCTTGATGGGAGAACTTGAAGAAAGCGAAGAATTGCGGATGTCCCGTTTCCTACGAGGTTTGAACAAAAACATTGCTAATTCCGTGGAACTCTACCCCTATTCCGACTTTGATACTTTATGCGGACTTTGCATAAAGTTGGAAAATCAAAACAAAACAAAACTCTCTAAACCCGAATTCCCACCTAAATACGGAAATACCAACTTTGGCGCGAGTTCTAGCTCGTTTCCAAAAACTGTCACCACAAGCCAACCCGTTACTACCATTCCAAAAACTCCTATCACACCAAAAGAAACAAGCCTATCTAAAGTCCGGTGTTTCAAATGTCAAGGATTTGGACACTATCAAAGTGCTTGTCCAAATCGGAGGATTGTGACGTTACGAGAAGCCATAGCCGTCAGAGAATAATTACTAGCCGAAGAAGAAAGAGTTGGAGACGTTTTTAACTTAGAAGGCGACGAAGAAGAAGAAGAATGCGAGGCATACGATGCCCGAACTATGACACGAACCTCGTCCTTCGCATGTTACAAACGAAGGCCGCCCAAGTGACGAAGAACAACGAGACCAAATCTTCCACACGAAGTGTCGTGTCGGAGATAAATGGTGTAGCTTGATCATTGACGGTGGAAGTTGTACAAACGTGGCATCAAGCGAGATGGTCTCAAAACTCGGTTTGATCACCACAGCCCACCCTAAGCCGTATGCACTCCATTGGCTCGATGATGGAAACAAGGTGAAAGTATCAAGGCAAGTGAAGGTCGGACTCACCATGGGTTCGTATGGCGATGATATTACATGCGATGTACTACCGATGGACGCATGTCACGTGTTATTGGGAAGACCTTGGTTATTTGATCGGGACGTACTACATCGAGGGAGGAGTAACGAGTATGAGTTACGTGACAAAGGTAAAAAAATCGTTCTTAAACCTATGTCACCTCAAGCTATCCGGACGATGAGTTCGAAAAAAGTCGAAGGACCGAAACTTACGATGTTTGCAAACGAGAAAGAAGTCGAACACGCCATTGACGATGGCGAACGTGTTTATTTGATGATGATCAAAGAGGTCCGAAATCTTGCCACCAAATCGCACCATGAGGAAGAGATAGATGCTCTATTACACGAGTTTTGGACGTATTCCCGAAGACTTGCGGTAGGATTACCACCTATCCGCGGAATTGAACACCAGTTGATCTTATACCGAGCTCCATTACCGAACAAAGCGGCGTATCGTTGTAATCCGAAGAAACCAAAGAACTACAACGTCAAATTGATGAACTCATGAATCACGGATATGTCCGAGAAAGTTTAAGTCCATGTGCGGTTCCGATCCTACTTGTACCAAAAAAGACGGAACATGGCGAATGTGTATTGATGAGCCGTGAATAACATCACCGTCAAGTATCGGTTTCCCATCCGAGACTAGACGACATCTTCGGACGAGTTACATGGCTCGGTTATATTTTCCAAAGTTGATTTACGGAGCGGATACCATCAAATCCGCATGCGAGAGGGAGACGAATGGAAAACGGCGTTTAAAACAAAGAATGGACTTTACGAATGGGTTGTGATGCCATTCGGCCTCACCAACGCCTTGAGCACTTTTATGAGGTTGATGAACGAGGTTCTTAAACCTTTCTTGGGAAAGTTTGTTGTCGTGTACTTAGACGACATTTTGATCTGATCGGTCCGTAGAAGAACATCTCGAACATTTGCGGTACGTATTTGAGACGCTAAGGGAACAAAAACTTTATGGAAAAGCGGGAGAAGTGTACTTTCCTAGTCGAGAGTCTTGTCTTTCTCGGCTATGTTGTTTCGAAGACGGAGTTTGGTCGACCAAGAGAAGATCGCGGCAATCAAGTCGTGGCCGACCCCAAAGACAATCACGGAGGTACGGTCATTTCATGGCCTCGCTTCTTTTTACCGACGATTCATACGGGACTTTAGCACTATCTCCAGTCCGATCACGGAGTGTCTGAAAAAGGGAACCTTTGCATGGAACGAGGCGGCCCAAAAGGCTTTTGAAAATTTAAAGGGAAAATTATGTGAAGCGCCGATTTTGACGTTACCCGATTTTTCACAATCGTTTGAGGTAGAATGCGACGCTAGCGGAGTTGGAATCGGGGCGGTGCTTATCCAAAGAGGCCGTCCCATCGCCTATTTTTCGGAGAAGTTAAGTGGAGCCCGAGTGAATTATTGTACTTACGACAAGGAGTTCTATGCTATCGTAAGAGCACTCGATCATTGGAGCCATTATCTGCGTTCGAAACATTTCGTGCTGCATTCGGATCACGAGTCATTGAAATACATCAACGGACAGAGTAAGCTAAGCCCGAGACATGCAAAATGGGTGGAATTTTTACAATCTTTTCACTTTTCATCCAAGTACAAAGACGGGAAGAGTAATGTAGTGGCGGATGCACTATCGAGACGGTATGCCTTATTGTCGATGCTAGATGTTCGTTTGTTGGGGTTCGAGACTTTGAAAGATCATTACAACGACGATTTGGACTTCGGGAAAATTTTTAACCGTTGTAAAACAGCCCCGTACGAGGAATTTGTTTTACAGGATGGCTTTCTTTTCAAGGGGAATAAATTATGTGTGCCGAGACATACAATTCGGGAATTCTTTGGTTCGGGGCGCACGGAGGAGGACTAGCCGGTCATTTCGGCTCGACCAAGAGGCGTAGAGGTGCTAAAAGAACATTTACATTGGCGAAGATGTATGGTGACGTAAGCACAATCGTGAGCAAATGCGTAACTTGTCACATGATGAAAAGTTCGTTCAAGTCGAGTACATACATGCCGTTGCCAATACCGTTACGACCGTGGGAGGATGTCTCAATGGATTTTATTGTGGCTTTACCTCGTACTCAACGAGGCAAAGACTCGATCATGGTAGTCGTCGACCATTTTTCGAAAATGGCTCACTTTATCGCGTGCCACAAAACCGATGATGCAAGCAATGTGGCGGACTTGTACTTCCGGGAAGTAGTTCGTTTGCACGGAGTTCCAAAAACTATCGTGTCGGATCGAGATTCCAAATTTCTGAGTTACTTCTGGAATACTTTATGGAGGAAAGTAGGTACTAAACTCCTATTCAGTACTTCACATCAACCGCAAACCGACGGACAGACCGAGGTAACTAATCGAACCTTGGGAGCATTATTGCGAGGGTTGGTAAATAAAACACAGAAGGATTGGGACGTTAAACTTGCTCATGCGGAATTCGCATACAACCGATCACCCGGTTATGCCACGGCCCATTCACCTTTTGAAGTGGTATACGGATTAAATCCGCACTTGCCATTGGACTTGATTCCCTTGCCGAGCAACGAATTGGTTCACAAAGGCGAAGCAAAACTCAAATCAATGATAAAGTTACATGAAAAGATACGGGAACGGATTAAAGAAGTGAATGAAATTTACAAACGGAAGTCGAACAAAAATAAAAAAGCGAGATTATTTGATGTTGGCGACTTAGTTTGGATAAATTTGAGAAAAGAAAGATTCCCAAGCAAACGGAAGAAAAAATTGATGCCGAGAGCCGAGGGTCCGTACAAAATTGTGGAAAAAGTGAACGACAACGCATACAAAGTCGAACTTCCGGGCGAATACGGAGTACACGCGACTTTCAACGTAGGTGATATCTCGCCTTACCTTGACGACGATGGCATTACGGAATTGAGGTCAATTCCTTTCAAAGAAGGAGGGAATGATACGATATCTAATATTCCGGTCGAAGAAGCTCCGATAAAAATCGACATCCACGACGATACAAATGCGCATGTTCATGCATCATATTATTTGGGAGAAAAGAATACGCGGATTGGAGTTACGTTGTTAATCGGAACAGGAGTGACGTAGAACTCGACGACGAAATCGGTCCAAAAGCATGAAGATCGACCAAAACATGCTTGAAAGGGACCCTTTGTCTTCATATCTTTCACAAGATAAGTGAAGATAACCTCCTTCCCCACCTTGTTTGAAAAATCGGCCAAGACAAAATAAAAGACCCCATCTTCATATCTTATCAAGATACATAAAGATCATGTCCTAAATAAATCTCCCAAGACTCCCCACAAAATCGGCCAAAATTTCCATGGATAAAGACTTTCATCAAGTCTTCTTTCAACATGTCAAAGTCATGCACACTACATTCCAAGATACTTGAAGATTGTCCAAAGATCTTGCCTTCCCCACACCACATTCGTCCGAACATGAGGAAGATTGGTGGCTCGTTTTTTTCTTGTTGTTTTTGTATCATTATCCTTGTATACTACTATATATAGTAGTCCATTTGATGATTGTAACATATCTTGAATCTTAAAAAACCTTGTATTTCCTTTGAAATATACGTTGAACGAGTTCAACAAACTTTAGTTATTGTTTCGACGCGTCTCGAGATTTTAACTTGATCAATTCTCAAAAGGTCTTGGGAAGAGATTACTTTTTATCGAGTTATAGGTCTAGTTCGATAAAACACATCAAACTCCGTACATCATACTACATCACGGCCGAACACCATCAAATTTCGGCCACCCTTAGTAAAATTCAAGTGATACTTTGATACTTGTTAATCTTCCGTTGCATTTCATACGTATTACTTACATAATTCGTATCAGAGTCGGGGAAGAGTTTCCATCCAATTTTCTTACAAATTGGCAAACAGGGTCTTTTAACGTCAGATTCCCAAGACGTTGTTCATATTCTGGTTGGAATTTATTCCACAAACATCGAATTCCGTAATGTACAAGTCCACTAGGATGCGTGTCAAGAGAAATTTCGATATCATCTAAATTCTCCTTATCCAGACCATCCTTAATGAATTGAATTTTATCTTCTCTGTTTGTAGATGGAATTCCTAAAGATCGACATTTTAAATTACAGTTCCATCTAGCACATTTATAACAAACGGCTATCATCTTTGCTCGTCGTTTCTTGGCATATGAACTTTTTCCTAGCCCTGGTAAAAATCTAGTCGGTGTTTCTTTGAATTCACCCTCTATTCTTACTTTGGCTTCGATTATGAATCTTATGTCAAAAGGTATGCTTTTACTCATAAGCAACCTCATCCTTTCAATTCTTGTCTTATAAATCTTTAAAATGAAATTTTTGCTTAGAAAGGGAAATCTTTTTTAGATTTTATTCAATATTTCTTCCATGATAAAAAAATAAATAAATAAAAAGACAATGAAAATAATTGAAGAAAATATCTACAAATATCAGTTGCTGTGGGAAACTGAAAAATCCGACTTTAATAGTCACGGAGTAAATTAGTTATTTAATCCGATCATCATCCGATAAAAATAAAATTATTAAAACTAATTAATTAAAAGCAAAAAATGAGTAAACTAGCTCAATTATGGGTGAATTTTATCGATACAAACCATGGATAAGTGTACAAAACTGACACTTATCACACCCCCAAACTTGAATTCTTGCTAGTCCCGAGCAAGACTCTTTATTATTCATGCTCCAAAAATAAAAATAAGAAAAATTAATACACACATAATTAAAATACAAAAAAGAGAAAAGGAGATCAAAATGCCATTAATACACAACAACCAGCTTTATACAGTAGATAGAAATGAATCAAGATTCAAAATAAATCTACTAATATTTTTGAAGTTAAAACACGGTTTTTATTTTGTAATTCCAAATTCAAGGTTTTTCGCCCCAAAAGGTTGATTATTTCTTTCCCACTCGTGATACACACGACTCCCTTTAATGGTTGCTCTCGATCACTCGTTTATTTTTCGACTCAATATGAAGAAGAATTTCATTGGCGTCATCAAATATTGTGATTTTTCACGAAATTGAGTGTATTGAAATTCAGCCGCTAATTAATTCAAATCTGCTCATAAACTACATCCCTTAGTGATAGCTTTCACACCGTTATTTGCTAACGTGTAGCTTTTTTCACTAACACAATTTCTATCTCATTTTTTTTTAAAAGGTGATAGCTTTCACACCGTTATTTGCTAACGTGTAGCTCTTTTCACCAATTTTTCTGAGATGGCAGCTACGCACCAACAATGGTTAGTCCTTTATTTTTCGCAAAATTTAAGACCCCCAAAATTAGGCATTATTCTTTGCTCAACACTTCTCCTTTTCGTCATTTTTTTAGGTGATAGCTTTCACACCGTTATTTACTAACGTGTAGCTCTTTTCACCAATGACTCCTTTTTTTTAGGGAATAGAATTTTTGCAGAAAATCATTTCTTAGTTTAAGCATGAAAAATCAAAAACTCCACAAATTAAGTAAATTTCAGTTCTATTTTTCATCAACCGACTGATTTTTCTTTTCTCAAGGAAATGAATGACTCGATTTTATATGATAACTTCAAGGTTTGGAAAGATAGATTAAGGCTCAAAAATTTTGGAATATAAAAAATTTTTTTACCGGTTAAAACGATTTTAGAAGCATGTATATAGCTATTTTATTGGTGTTATAGCCAGATCTAGAAATCTCATAAATCAAAATACTATATATATATATATATAAATTAAGGCAAATAACCAAATCAATCAAAACACACCAAAATAATTAAACAAACCACCCCCAAACTTGAAAATAAAACTGTCCTTAGTTTTTAAAAAAAATAAAATAAGAAGCAATGCAGAAATGCAGAATACTCCCTGTTAAGAAAGTTGATGTTTGAGCTAACGCCTTTTAGAATCTGCAAGAGAATAAACATACGAGGCACACAACAAAAGAAAATAAAATATACTCGTAAGTATAACACAATTTTTAAGATGCGCATCAAGAAAGTCCGAAGAGTCGCCTTACGCTGCCATCAATGCTTTTATAAAAAACACACAATAAAAATTACAGCAATAAAATAACAATACATAAATCGCGAATAGATGCGCGTCAAGAGATCAAGAATAAACTCCTTAAGCTGCCACCATTTAACATGATTATTACACACGACAGAAAGTAAAAATACAAGAGGTCCGATATGGGTTATCAATGGGAGAGGAATGAATCCACTTTTCGTTTTTTCACGGTAAAATCTTCCATCCAGACAATTTTAGATAGAGCTGGATCTGGTTGAGGAACAAATTCATTGAGTTTTTTGATTAGTTCTTCTGGTGTTGTTGCAACGACTATGATTCGTTTAGCACGCTCGAAAATAAAACTCTTTTCAGCAGAGTAGTCGATGAAAGACAGTAAACCATCAAAGAAACCATTGACATTAAGCACACCTATTGGTTTTTGATGAATATTTAGCTGTGCTCTGGTAACCACATGAAAAAGTTACTCAAGGGTGCCAAAACCACCGGGAAGGGTGATAAAGGCGCCAGAATTATTTATCATGTGAGTTATGCGATCTTGCATATTCTGAGATCTAAACTCATCTCCAATAGTTGACCGGTGATTTTACTTTCGGCCCGGAGGTTTTGGGATTATTCCCAACACTCTTACTCCTTCCATATAGGCGACGAAGCTCGCCTATTAGTCCTAGACTTCCTCCTCCGTAAACTACATGAATGCATTTTTCTCTAAGGTACGACCCAAGTTGTAAGTGCATCGATAAAGCATGCCTCTTTTCCATAACTAGCTCCACCAAAAATGCAGACTGTGCTAAATTTTTTGTTGAAGATGATGACTCCATTTTTGAAAAGAAATTATTTAGAGAGAAACAGAGAAAAGTGCAAGTTTGAGGGATGAATGAAAGAAACAAGCACAAAGTTTATTTATAGAAGAAAAAGAAGGTAAAAATTGTTTAACAAGTTTGTGATTGCGTTGATTGTGCTTCAACTACTCAATAGAATAATGAAAGTATTTACCGCGTATCACATTTTTTATTCAGAAAATCTCACCACACGACAAAAATAAAAGATACTTACGCGTATGTACAGTAGTTGTGATTGTGGCTCACATCTTCCTCTGATTTTACGTTCAGAAACGGCCTAAACGCCTTCTATGAGTCGGGGAGAAGCTTCACATCCAATTTTCTTACAAATTGGCAAACAGGGTCTTTTAACGTACGTTGTTCATATTCTGGTTGGAATTTATTCCACAAACATCGAATTATGTAATGTACGAGTCCACTAGGATGCGTGTCAAGAGAAATTTCGATATCATCTAAATTCTCCTTATTCAGACCATCCTTAATGATTTGAATTTTATCTTCTCTGTTTGTAGATGGAATTCCTAAAGATCGACATTTTAAATTACAATTCCATCTAGCACATTTATAACAAACGGCTATCATCTTTGCTCGTCGTTTCTTGGCATATGAACTTTTTCCTAGCCCTGGTAAAAATCTAGTCGGTGTTTCTTTGAATTCACCCTCTATTCTTACTTTAGCTACGATTATGAATCTTATGTCAAAAGGTATGCTTTTACTCATAAGCAACCTCATCCTTTCAAGTCTTGTCTTATAAATCTTTATAATGACATTTTTTCTTAGAAAGGGAAATCTCTTTTTGATTTTATTCAATATTTCTTCCATGATAAAAAAATAAATAAATAAGAAGACAATGAAAATAATTGAAGAAAATATCTACAAATATCAGTTGTTGTGGGAAACTGAAAAATCCGACTTTAATAGTCACGGAGTACCGTTATCCGCCACTTGACCGGACAAACACAATTGAGTACTAAGTTATAACGTCGAGAAATTTGTACCTATAAAATAGTTTACAATGTAAGATTTCAAATATAACTTATACTTCCCCGACAACGGCGCCAAAAACTTGACACGTTTTTAGTGTAACTATCGCAAGTGCACGATATCGTATCAAGTAGTAAAGTGGACTTTTTGAGTCCAGTTTATCGATCCCACAAGGGAGTTTGGTTATAATTTGAATTATACACTATTAGTCTATTTTTATAGATACTAATATGAGTGAAACACACAATTAAAAGTTTGGTTTAATATTTGCAAAGAAAATGCAATAATAGTTCTAATATTATAAGGAAATAAAAAGATAGCAATAATAATAGATTGATTAATGATAAAATGAAATAGTTGGGATTACAAACTTAGTTCGTCATTAGTTATAGAAGATGTATAGGAGATCATAAGATGAATTTACTTATTATGTTGTGTAGATTCGATTTTCCTTAAAAAGACGGTTTCTCTTTCGAACTATAAAACGCCCCTTACATATTGAATCAATCCACTATATTTCTATGTTGATTGGCTTAAATACATAGCATTAGGATTTATGAAAATAACTCAAAGAATCATCTAAGGACTAGAGGTATATTTCTATCCCCTAGAACTGTAATACCCGAGATTTCGGATATGTATTTGGAACTTTTGATATTGTAATTATTGTACTTTTGTCTGAGTATTATTCTCCGTATTTCATAATCCGATGTTGTCCAGCGTATGATTTCGTGTATGTGATTTAAAGATTGTAATTCTGCGCATGTAGCGCACGCTATCGACTATGTGTAGCGTACGCTAACATGGACTCAATAGCGCACGCTACAAAGGAGCAGTAGCGCACGCTATGCGTGGTCAATTTGATTGAGACGTGCGGTAGGTGAGATCTGGCCGGGGGACCCCTGTCGGATCGTGTCGGGATGAACCTGAACGGCTTTCGGGGAAAGCCAAGTCAACGCCTTAGCGCACGCTACAGGTATATGCGTAGCGCACGCTAAGTGCTAAATACAGTTAAGTCAGTGAGCCGTTAGTGCACGCTACGAGCAGGGACTAGGGCGCGCTAATAGCCATTTCTTATAAATAGGACAGCATCCTATTCGTGATTTCAGTTCTTTTTCTCCCATAACCCGAATTCTTACACTTAGAGCATAACTTCCTTCATCCTAAACACTTCATATCAACATCCTAGCTCGTGATTGAAGATCGTATATCGTTGGAGATTGGTGTTCAAGCCTTCGGTGTTGGATTTCTTCGATTTCCTCCGTGTTCTTCACTACTTTGAGGTAGGTGATTCTTCACCGATATTAGTAATGTTCTTAAGGACGTTTGATCATGTTTTGATAGCCAGTTATTTCGTTTATAATCGGTCATCACATGTTAGAAGGATACTTTTGACGTATCGGCACTATATATCGTATGAACCTTTGAACCATCTTAGTGTATGGACTCCTAAG
The DNA here is from genome assembly GCA_033398695.1 of Orobanche coerulescens. NCBI lineage: Eukaryota > Viridiplantae > Streptophyta > Magnoliopsida > Lamiales > Orobanchaceae > Orobanche > Orobanche coerulescens. The sequence goes on along the minus strand of JAWKAU010000178.1, from coordinate 51,578 downwards.
CATTTTCAAATCGATTTATGATCAGTAATCGGATATTACCTAGATTGTTACGTTTTACACATTGGAATCATGCGTTTTGGAACGTAAGACGAAGGGAAATTAGAATATTTCTTGAAGATCTAAGATGGATTATGATGTTGAGATGATTATCCGTATATTTGTATCTCATAATCATAGAACTTCCACAAACCTTATTAGCATGATATGCTCGAGGATGACTTGTATTATCACCATAGAATTCATGAGTTCATCACCATTCAACCCAGTTTTCTGTTAGCAGTATTTCTGCCATGCAAGATTAGCGCACGCTAACATATGTAAGTTAACGTGCGCTATCGGGGTTAAGTTAACGCACGATACATACGTAACGTAGGTTATGAGATCAGCCGAGTCAAACTGTCAGTCCGTGGCTAGCGTACGCTAGGCTTATACGATAGCGTACGCTAACAGGCAGGCTTATCGCACGTTACGTAGAGTACGTAGCGCACGCTAAGCAGTCCAGGCAGATTGTTTATTTTGAGCTTTTGGGCCGTAGACCGAATTGTTAGGCCATCGTTCGACTTGAGATGATTTGTATATCATTCCTTTTTTTAAGGTTCGAGCTTGTTACGTTGATCGAAGGAGGCGGCCTTCGAGTGTGTTGAGATCATTGAAGTGTTTCGTTCTTGCCATTTTCGAGGCAAGTATCATATGTCGAGTTCGATTTATATTGAAACTTTGAGTCATTTCCATTCGGCCAGTTCCTGTCTTGCTGCTGTATCGAGCTGCCGTTATCATCGCGTCCGCATACCGCTAGCCAGTGTTATTGTTGTAGCGAACTGTTGTTATCGATTCTGTGATTCTTGGCGATTACGCTCGTTAAAGCGACTCGTCACCGTACCGTCTGAACTTCGCATTACAAGTGAGAATTCGCATCACTTACGCAATCCCGTATGCCATTCGCGTTCGTTCCAATGAAACTGAACCTCTCTGCGCAGAACACTTAAGCAGTAACATGAATAACGGCACTGAAAGAACAAGTGATTATGAGTTTCCATATTGTTTTCCAAACACAAAACACACGAAGAGTCACCATGGTTTAACCAAAGTTTATCCTTAGTTGCTAGTCTTTCGTAAATAGCTAACCAAAGGATAAACGAATGTCAAGGTATGCGCCCTTTTCCTTAGACTAATACAGCCCAATCAACCTTCGAAGTAGGATTCCTAAATAATTGCATGGCTGAAGTAACGAAAAATCTCCCATTAGTTGTTAATCTCCATAAAATACGGTCCGGATCCGAGTGCTATATTAAGCGTAAATCTTCATCAATAACGCCCATCTCATGTCGAGTGGAAGACGGCCAATTCCAGTCACCATTATTAATAACTCGCTCCAAGTTAACATCATGTGGTAATCCCGTGAGCATAGGACTAGCCAGGTATTTATCAAGTAATATTCCATGGTGGTGGCATGGATCTTTCCATAATGAAAATCGCTGGCCATTTCCTACACGATACTCAAAAGCCGTAATAACAAGTGGGCGAAGTTTGAGCATCTGTCGCCAAATCCAAGGACTTGATGATGGGATTTGGATGTGCCAAAAGGAGTTCTTCTTTAAACGGTATTCGCGGACCCACTCAACCCAGACCGATTCACCTTCTTCTATTAATAAAGCCCAAATATGTCACAATATTAGCGATCAATTTTGAGCTAAGAGAGGCATAATACCAAGACCCCCTTCCTCCACCGGTTTACAAATGATAGACCAGCTCACTTTTGCATACCCCGGCCCCGAAACACCATGCCAAAGAAAATGTCTCAACTTCGACTCTATTATTCGAAACACACCTTTAGGAAGAATAAACATACATACCCAATAAACATGCAAAGAGGCCAAAATAGAACGGATGAGCTGAACACGTCCTGCATATGATAGCATTCGATTGGACCAAGACCCCACCCGGTCTTCTAGTTTCTTCACGAGCGGTTTACAATCCACAATAGTAAGCTTAGATGTGACCAATGGAACTCCAAGATACCAAACGGGTAAAGTACCAATGGCATAGCCCACAAGAGGCTGCAATTCATCACTAAGTGGTCGCGCTCGGGAAGAAAGAAACATATTGCTCTTCGATGGGTTCGCTCGAAGCCCCGACAATTGGCCAAACAGATATGTCCCCTTCTTTAATACATTAATAGAATCACCATCCGTATTGCAAAATAATAGCAAATCATCGGCAAAACTCAACATAAATATTTGTGTACGCTTTCACTTCCAATGGTATTTAAATTTAGGGTGGGTCGCAATATGGTGTGCCAATATGCCATGCAAAACCTCCATAACAAGAACAAATAAGTAGGGCGAAATGGGATCTCCTTGTCTCAATCTGCGTTTGCCAAAGAAGTAGCCTGCTGCCACGCCATTGATATTAATAGAAAAGGCCGGAGAAGTTATGCATGCATGTATCCACCCCACAAATCACGGGTGGAAGTGCATTTCTTCCATCATAGTCAACACAAATTCCCATTCCACCGTGTCATATGCCTTCATAAGATCAACTTTAAACGCACATCGAGCAGGAAGATTCTTCTTGTTGTATCCATGTAACAACTCTTGTGCCAATAGCACATTATCATTAATATGTCGCCCAGGAATAAAAGCAGTTTGGGATTTGTCCACCATGGACCCAAGGAATTCACACATCTGGTTAGCAAGGATTTTTGATATGACTTTGTAGAGCACATTGCAGCAAGAAATAGGTCTGAAGTCTCTAGGATTTTTTGGTTCCTCCACTTTAGGAATCAATGCAATAAGTGTGGCATTAATTTCCTTAACTAACATCCCTGATTCAAAGAACTGCTCAATAGCCTTCGTCACCTCCTCTCCCACAATACCCCAAGCCTTCTTAAAGAAGCATGAAGTAAAACCATCTGGACCCAGGTCCTTATTGTCATTGAATGCGAACAAAACATTCTTAATCTCCTCTCCCGATACACGTCTAACCATATGATCCGCGTCTCGAAAAGAGTGGCGTTTAGTTATAAACGGCCGAAGTGACTCCCGAGTAACAATAGGCTGTTCCGAACATCCAAGTAAATTAGAGAAGAATCCAATAATTTCATCACGAATGAGGCCAGGTTCATCTTCAACCTCTCCAGATACGGTTTCAATACTTAAAATACGACTTTTAGCCTTACGCACTGACATCCGTCGGAAGAAGAACGCCGTGCATTGGTCTCCATCTTTCAACCAAGCCACCTTAGCTCTTTGGGCGAGATATGTTTGCTCTTGTTCAACTACATTAGCATAGATAGTTCGGCAAAGTTGTTCGATTTTACGCAAAGGTCGAAACGATGGGTATTCAGCCACATAACGTTGTATGATCTCCAAGTAGGGATTAACTTCAGCAACATTCGTACTTAAGTTACCTTTACTTCTCCTCAATTCTTTTAGTCCCGGCTTTAGTGCTTGAAGTTTCTTAATAACGGAATACATTGGGACACCATAGATCCGATGCTTCCAAACACTAGTAACAAGAGGTTGAAATTCCTTCTTATCCGCCAAAAAATTATCAAAACGGAAGCCTGGATTCTTTCCTCGATCTCCCTTAATATGTTGGAGAATTAATGGCGAATGGTCCGACGTTTTTGGTTGTCCACAAGTATAGGCCATAGAAGGGTATACCATATACCATGCTGGGTTACCTACTACCCTGTCGAGTCCAATACTCCATGGGTAGATTCTTGAACCTCACCCAAATAGGCACTTCCGTATGGCTACATTTTTCCAAAGTCATCCCTTCCTTCCACCTTTCAAGAAATAAAGGTTGCCCCGCATAAAGTCAAGGCCCTCCTTCAAGAACATCCACCATATACCTCTCCGATTCGAATTCAAAGAAAAAGTGGCCACTGGACTTAGCTTTCACATCCTTCAACCCCTTCCATGTAGACATAGTAAAGTTTTTTTACGGCCAAGAATGAGAGCTTTGGCCCCAAGAAATAACCCACAGCTGTGAAACTCCATCGTTTCATACCGAGAGAAGTAATATGCCATGAAGGTTTGATAACAGCCTGTCCATCAATTATCTCTGGTAGAACATATTCAAGGGTCTTTCTCGTAGAAGACGAAAAAGCGTGACTCTCCACCGACTTACCACCCATCGGGACTTTTATCTTGCCTACGTACACGTTTTCTGCATAAATATCAAAATTTGCTTGCATGGGATTCGAAGAAACCCTAGATGGATCTGTAGGCATCTTGTGAGTAGGCAGTTGGGTAGCGACCTCCACTCCGCCATCCTCCAAAGAATCATAACCAGAATCTGTAGAAAAAATCACAGCCGCCGTTCTCCAATCAAGGTTAGGGTTTACAACCTTGCCTTCCTTTAATCGTTTTTCACGTAGCAGCTCATTAGAGTCCTGGATACTTACAAAATTAGATCTTTCATATGAACTGTAACCCTTATCATTCATAGCAGACATATCTTCCATAGAATCCTTATTATCCTCAACCCTTTCAACAAGATTCAAGAATTCTGGAATTTTGAATTGATCGTCGAAGGTGATGCGAATTCTGTATCGGTACAGCGACGAGTTGTTTTAACGAGCGGAAGCGAATCAGCAAGAAACTATCAGGAACTCATAACAATAGTTCGCTACAGCAATAACACTGGCTAGCGGTATGCGCGCGTGATGTTGACGACAGCTCGATACAGCAACAAGACAGGAACTGGCCGAATGGAAATGACTCAAAATAGGTAACCTCCAAACAGCAGCACTTGAAACAGCAAACTTCGGTCGGATGCTAATAAAAACAGGAAACAAGTTCGAACGATCGAACAGCTCTTGATGCGAAAACCCGAACAAGTACAAACCTGTATCGAAACAAGAAGAATATCGAAACAGGACAGAAAACAGTTGTTTTATTGAATTAGACCTATAATTCAATAAAGTGATTTCTTCTCAAGACCTATTGAGAATCAATCAGATTAATACTCAAAAACGCGTCGAATAAAAATCAAGTTTTGATGAAAAGCATTCACCAAGGGAAAACACAAAGTGTATTCTTATTCTTCAACATTCAATAATGTTTCATTACAACTCCATCACCACTATTTATAGGCAAAAGTACCCTGACAAGAGCCTGACAAGATAATCTTAAACTATTACAGGCTGGTCTTAAAATAAGGAAAAGATAATAAAAAGGTTCCTCATGTCACTTGCTGACAAAAGTAAAAGCTGGGCTTTGTCTCCAAGGTGATAGCCGCCTTTCAAAAAGCATGCTGCCGAGAATCCTGTTGCCTTTGTAGTAAAGAAAATGCTAAAAATTCTTTTATTGTTTTGCCTTTACCACTTGGACCTCTTCCCCCCAAGATGCAAGTTGCCTTTTGTTTAAGTTACTCCAATTCCGAATATCAAGGTAACTCCGTGTCTCGTATCTATTTTCTCGCCTAGGTATGTTAGAGTATAGTCGAGGTGTTTTATGTCAATTCTTACTTCGTCTTCTTCGCTTGCAGCAGTCGGTTTCGTATCATTCCCTCCTTCTTTAAAAGGAATTGTCCTCAATTCCGCAATCCCATCGTCGTCGAGATAAGGAGATAGATCACCTATATTGAAAGTAGCATGCACTCCATAATCACCCGGAAGTTCTAACTTGTAAGCATTGTCGTTCACCTTCGCAACTATTTTAAATGGTCCCTCAGCTCGTGGCATTAACTAGTTCTTACGCTTACTCGGGAATCGTTCCTTCCTCAAATGCACCCAAACTAAATCTCCAACCTCGAATAATCTCGGTTTTCTTTGCTTGTTTGACTTCCTTTTGTACGTCTCATTTATCTCCTTGATTCGGTCCCGCACTTGTTCGTGTAATTTCATCATTGATTTCAGTTTTGACTCTGCATCCTTATGCACCAATTCATCATTCGGTAATGGAATTAAGTCTAGCGGTATGTAAGGATTCAGGGCGTAAACTACTTCGAATGGAGACCGCGCCATGGCATGAGTAGGAGAACGGTTGTAAGCAAACTCCGCGTGTGCCAGTTTTAGATCCCAGTCCTTGTGTGTTTTGCTTACCAAGTCTCGCAACAGTGTTCCCAGTGTTCGATTAGTCACTTCAGTTTGCCTGTCGGTTTGAGGGTGGTTTGAAGTTCTAAACAAAGTTTTGTTCCCACCTTCCTCCATAGGGTGTTCCAAAAGTAGCTGAGAAATTTGGAGTCTTGATCAGAAACAATAGTCTTCGGAATCCCATGTAAATGTACCACCTCTCGAAAATATAAGTCTGTCTTGTGGCACGCTACAAAATGAGCCATTTTCGAAAAACGATCTACAACTACCATAATCGCATTCCTCCCTAGTTGAGTATGAGGTAAAGCCACAATAAAATCCATCGAGACATTTTTCCATGGCCTCTCCAGAATCGGTAAAGGTTTGTAGACTCCTGGTTTGAACGAACTCTTCGCAACATGGCATGTCACACATTTACTAATTATATTATTAACATCCCCCTGCATCTTTGGCCAATAAAAATGTTCCTTAAGCACATCTAATGTCTTAGCCGAACCAAAGTGGCCAGCTAAACCTCCCCCGTGAGCCTCTCGAACCAGCAATTCTCGAACTGTGTGCTTGGGTAGACAAAGACGATTTCCCTTAAAAAGGAAGCCTTTCTGTATCGAAAATTCTCCCATCGGCCCAGATTTGCAAAGGGCGAAGGTCTCACCAATATCCGGATCACCGTCATAATATTCCTTCACTGTCTCGAATCCAAGCAAACGAACATCAAGAGTAAAGAGTAAGGCATAACACCTAGACAATGCATATGCTACAATATTGCTCTTGCCATCCTTATACTTTGATGAGAAGTGAAATGATTGTAAGAATTCCACCCACTTCGCATGCCTGGGACTTAACTTGTGTTGTCCGTTAATATACTTCAAGGATTCATGGTCCGAATGTTTGATGAAATGCTTTGGCCGAAGATAGTGACTCCAATGATCTAGAGCCCTCACAATGGCATAAAACTCCTTGTCATACGTCTGATAATTGAGACGAGCACCGTTTAACTTTTCTGAAAAATAAGCAATAGGCCGCTTTCCTTGGATGAGAACCGCCCCAATGCCAACTCCGATAGTATCACATTCTACCTCGAACGGTTGCGAAAAATCGGGTAATGCTAAGATTGGTGCTTCCTGTCCTGTTTCTCTATCAAACATGGCCACTTCTGGTTTTTCACTCCGACTAGAACTCATAGAGTGAATAGCTTGAGGTGACATTGGTTTAATCACAATCTTCTTGCCCTTATCCCGTAACTCGTACTCATTGCTTCTTCCTCGGTGTAAAACGTCCCTATCAAATATCCATGGCCTTCCTAAAAGTACATGGCATGCATCCATTGGAAGTACATCACATAATACGTTGTCTTTATATGAACCCATGGTTAGTCCAATCCTCACTTGTTTAGTCACCCTTATTTTGCTCCCATCATTGAGCCAATGCAAAGTGTAAGGTTTCGGGTGAGCCATAGTGGTTAGCCCGAGTTTAGTCACCATCTCGCTGGAAGCTACGTTGGTGAAACTCCCTCCATCAATGATCAAACTACACCATTTATTTCCGATTTGACACTTTGTGTGAAATATTTGATCCCGCTGTTCCGAATCATTCGAAATAGCTTTGGCTTGTAGAGTACGCAGAACTAAAGCCGTGTCATAGTTTAGAGCATCATAAGTCTCACATTCTCCTCCTTCTTCATCCTCCATGTTGAATTCAAACACATCACCCAGTCTTTCCTTTTCATCCTCGACTAACAACTCGTCTCGGATCGTGACAGCTTCTCTTAATGTCACCACTCGTTTGTTCGGACAAGCATTTTGATAATGCCCGAACCCTTGACATTTGAAACATCTTACTTTAGCCAAACTCATCTCCTTCGGTACGTAGGGGTTCTTAGGAATCGCAACAGGGACCGGATTCGATCTGATTGCCTTAGTAGTTGAACTAGAACCGACACTTGGGTTTCCAAATTTGACTAGAAACTCGGGTTTATACAACTTCATCCTGTTTTGAGCTTCCAACTTCACACATAGCCCACATAATGTATCAAAGTACTCGTATGGATATAATTCCACCGAGTTAGCTATGCTTTGGTTCAAGCCACGCAAGAATCGCGACATCTTCTGCTCCTCATTCTCCTCTATTTCTCCCATTAAGGTTAGATTCTCAAACTCCTCAATGTATTCACTGACACTCAACTTTCCTTGCATGAGATCTGCAATCTTTCTGTAAAAGGACAACCGATGTGATGTTCGTACATATCTTTTACGAAGTTTTCCTTTTAACGAATCCCACGAACGGATCTTATCTTTCCCTGCACGGGTTCTTTGTGTTTTCACTCCTTCGTACCAAAGCGAAGTGCCTTTCCCCAACTTGATAATTGCATACTTGCACCGTTTCTCATCGTTGAGGTCTTTGAACTCGAACATACGATCAATTTTACGTTCCCAGGTAAACTTCAGGGTCTATCCCGCCAACGAACTCCGGAAGCTCATTAACCTTGAACTCTTCGACATGGCGTGAGGGTCATTCATAGTCACCACGCCTAGGTTGCCAATGCTGGTCACGTTGTTCTGGTGTGTCACGCAATGCGTCGCGAAGTTTTGCCAAGAAATCAGCGTCGTTGAGATCCATAATGCCAAAGATCAAGAACTTGGGCTCCAATGCTGATACGAAATTGACTAGTCCGAATAAAGAAGATGAAGCAAAGATCAACGTAAACGGCCTTACAACGCGCCATGCACGTGCGACTACATTTTTTGGGCGAGAAAACGGATACGAGACCCAGAGTCACCTTCATAACCGGACTTGGAGTAAATCAAACTTAGGCAACTTGCACCTTGGGGAAGGGGTCCAAGTAGTGAAGGCAAAAGAATAAAAAAGAGCCCTAACACTTTCTTTATTATTAAAGTAGCAGGATTCTCGGCAGCATGAAGGGCGGCTATCACCTTGAAGACAAAACTCATCTTTTACTTTTGTTTGCAAGTGACATGGGGAACCTTTTTATTATTTTAAGAACAACTTGTAATAGTTTAAATTATTTTGCCAGGCCACTGTTGCCTATAAATTGATGCGATTGTTACGTCTCCAAACTAAGTAAGAATTGACGTAGGTGACGATACCACGTTGCATGCACATGCACCTACGTACTTCGGTGAGAAAACAAATGCGAACATGGGAACGATCTTAATAATCGGAACCGGGATAACTTAGACGTATCAAAACATGCATACGTATGCATGTTTATGCATACAAAATCGGCCATTTGGGGAAGATTTCGGCCGATTGTGACATGCATCCATGAAGGATCTTTTGTCCCTACTACTTTCAACTTTGTTTCCATTTTCAAAGTCCACCATATCAAGGATAGAGATTTAATTTCCCTCCACCCCTTGAAAAACAAATCGGCCGAACCACATGTAGAGGAAGACACCAAGATGTTGCTTTCATGTTCAAGTCTTTGTCAAAGCCTTATCACATGAGAAAGATGGTTATCTCCTTCCTTCATGCTACCCCACGGCCGAAAATGCTAAGGAAGAAGCCAAGCATGTGTTGTTTTCAATCTTTGTCAAAAGTCTTGATGTTTTAGTTTAATAATTGCTTGTCTTTTAGCTTGATTTTATGTGATCTTGTTTGAACTTATTAGTAGTTGTAATGGCTATATATTAGCCTCATCCTCAACCTTGAATAAACACTTTTGAAGCTTGCAAAAACGAAATACACTTGTGTATGTTCATTGTTGAATGATTTTCAGCACAACTTGATTATAATTCGACGCGTTTTCGAGTTGTAATTTTAATCGATTCTCAATAGGTCTTGAGGAGAGATTGCTTTATCAAACTATAGGTCTAGTTTGATAATTTACTTTCATGTTATCTTGTTTACGTAAACCGAATTGCCCTACTTTCGGTTGAATCTTACAAGTGTTACACAAATACGAGTGTTGTGAGGTAACAATTTTAACCGCTGCATTTTCCGGCGAATTTACGTACATGTCATACGTTAATTCGTATCATAAATAGTGGTGATGAAGTTGTAATAGGAGATTGATTTTGAATGATAAAACAACATACCTTGTGTATTGTTTAAGTGTTGGACGAGTTTCCTTCAAACTTTGATTATTATTTGACGCGTTTTCTGATACGAAATTGACTAATGCGAATGAAGAAGGCGAAAAGCGGACAAAATTACCAATTCCCGCGTGTACTAGGACTTCATAGCAGTTTTGGTATTTTAATCATAACTCTCTCATACGAAGTCCGATTTAGGTGATTCAAGCGGCCATGGAAAGATAGAAGAAAGATCTATAAATCAGGTGCAACGGTCCAAGGTCCAATTATGCCTCTGTCAAGCCACACAAACCGTTCAAATATGCAGTGGTGTTTATGGTCGAAAATTGTGGTCCAAGTGGTAAAGGAATAAAAGAATTTCAGCACTTTATTTATATAAAAGTCGCAGGATTCTCGGCAGCATGAAAGGCGGCTATCACCTTGGAGACAAAACCCATCTTTCACTCTTATTTGCAAGTGACGTGAGGAACCTTTTATTATCTTTTCCTTATTTTAAAACCAGCTTGTAATAGTTTAAAATTATCTTGTCAGGCTCTTGTCAGGCTACTTTTGCCTATAAATAGGACGATGAAATTGTAATGAAAGAAGATTATTGAATGTTGAAGAAATAAGATTACACTTTTTGTTTTCCTTGGTGAATGTTTTTTATCAAAACTTTGATTATTATTCGACGCGTTTTCGAATCTTAATCCGATTGATTCTCAATAGGTCTTGAGAAGAAATCACTTTATCGAATTATAGGTCTAATTCGATAAAACATCTGTTTCTGTTCTGTTTCGATATTCTGCTTGTTTTCGATACAGTTTTATATTTGTTCAGTATTTCGCATAAAGTGCTGTTCGATCCTTCGAACTTGTTTCCTGCTTTCAATTCGCATCCGACCAAACCTGCTATTTCAAGTGTCGCTATTTGTAGGTGGCCTGTATCAAGTCTTTTACGGACCGGTCAAGTTCCTGTCTGGTTGCTATATCGAGTTGCCGCCATCCTTTCCTGTCGCGAGCGCGTGCCACTAGTCCGTGTTCGTGCTATAGCGTTGTTTCTCAGTTCCTGACGGTTTCTTGCTGATCGCTTCGACTCGTCAAAACAGCCTTCCGCTGTACCGATAGAGAATTCGCATCACAAGTGAGAATTCGCATCATAGTTGGCATCGGAGCCCAAGTTCTTGATTTTTGGCATTATGGATCTCAACGATGCTGATTTCTTGGCAAAACTTCGTGACGCATTGCGTGACGTACCAGAACAACGCGACCAGCGTTGGAAACCTAGGCATGTTGACTATGAGCGACCCTCACGCCATGTCGAAGAATTCAACGTTAATGAGCTTCTAGAGTTCGTTGGAGGGACAGACCCTGAAGTTTACTTGGAATGGGAACGTAAAATTGACCGCATGTTCGAGTTTAAAGACCTCGATGATGAGAAACGGTGCAAGTATGCAATTCTCAAGTTGGGGAAAGGCGCTTCGATTTGGTACGAAGGAGTGAAAACACGAAGAACCCATGCGGGGAAAGAAAAGATCCGTTCGCGGGATTCGTTAAAAAGAAAACTTCGTAAGAGATATGTACCAACGTCGCATCGGTTGTCCTTGTACAGGAACATTGCAGATATCATGCAGGGAAAGTTGAATGTCAGTGAGTACATTGAGGAGTTTGAGAATCTGACCTTAATGGGAGAAATAGAGGAGAATGAGGAGCAGAAGATGTCGCGATTCTTGCGTGGCTTGAACCGAAGCATAGCTAACTCGGTGGAACTGTATCCATACGAGGACTTCAATACACTATGTGGACTATGCATAAAGAAAGAAGCTCAAAACAAAGTGAAGTTTGCCAAAAACGAATTTCCATCAAAGTTCGAGGATCCAAGTACCGGTTCGAGTTCAATTACCACAACGATACCGACTTCTATCCCGACTACGGTTTCTAAGACCCCCGACATGCCGAAGGAAACGAGCCAACCGAAGTAAGATGTTTTAAATGTCAAGGGTTCGGTCGTTATCAAAATGCTTGTCCGAACAAATGGGTGGTCACGCTGAGAGAAGCCATCACGGTTGATACGAAACCGACTACTCCAAGCATAGAAGACGAAGTAAGAATTGAACGTAAAACACCTCGACCATACTCCAACATACTTGGGCGAGAAAACAGATACGAGGCACGGAGTTACCTTGATAGTCGGAATTGGAATAACTTAAACAAAAGACAACTTGCATCTTGGGGAGGGGAAGAGGTTCAAGTGGCAACTAAACAATAAAAGAATGTTCAACATTCTCTTACAAAAGCAGCAGGATTCTTGGCAAAAGGCAGCTGTCAGCAAGCAACTTGGAGACAAAGACCCAGCTTTTACTTTTGTCAACAAGTGATATGAGGAACCTTTTTATTATCTTTTCTTATTTTAAGCTCAGCTTGTATTAGTTTAATTTATCTTGTCAGGCTGCTTTTGCCTATAAATAGTGGCAGTAGAGTTGTAATGAGAAATTATTGAATGTTGAAAATTTAAGAACACACTTTGTGTTTTCCTTGGTGAATGCTTTTCATCGAAACTTTGATTATTATTCGACGCGTCTTCGAATCTTAATCTGATTTATTCTCAATAGGTCTTGAGAAGAAATCACTTTATCGAGTTATAGGTCTAATTCGATAAAACAACTATTTCTGTCCTGTTTCAATGCTCTTCTCGTTTTCGATACAGTGTTATACTTAATCAAAATTCTGTTTCAAGTGTTGTTCAATTGCTCGAACTTGATTCCTGTTTTTCAATTCACATCCGACTGAAACGTGCTGTTTCGAGTGTCTCTGTTTGGAGGTGGTCTGTGGCAAGTCTTTTATATTTGGCCAAGTTCCTATCTTGTTGCTGTATCGAGTTGCTGTCATCCATTCCTGTCGCGAGTGCGTGCCGCTAGCCCGTATTACCACTGTAGCGAACTGTTGTCATCAGTTCCCGACAGTTCCTTAGCAATAACTTCCGCTCGTCAAAAGGCCTTTCGCTGTATCGATAGCGAATTCGCATCACAAGCGAGGATTCGTATCATAAGTGGCATCGGAGCCCAAGTTCTTGATCTTGGCATTATGGATCTCAACGATGCTGATTTCTTGGCAAAACTTCGTGATGCATTGCGTGACGTACCGGAACAACGTGACCAACATTGGCAACCTAGGCGTGGTGACTATGAACGACCCTCACGCCATGTCGAAGAGTTCAAGGTTAATGAGCTTCCGGAGTTCGTTGGCGGGACAGACCCTGAAGTTTACCTGGAATGGGAACGTAAAATTGATCATATGTTCGAGTTCAAAGACCTCAACGATGAGAAACGGTGCAAGTATGCAATTATCAAGTTGGGGAAAGGCGCTTCGCTTTGGTAAGAAGGAGTGAAACACAAAGAACCCGTGCAGGGAAAGATAAGATCCGTTCGTGGGATTCGTTAAAAGAAAAACTTCGTAAAAGATATGTACCAACATTACATCGGTTGTCCTTGTACAGGAAGATTGCAGATCTCATGCAAGGAAAGTTAAATGTCAGTGAGTACATTGAGGAGTTTGAAAATCTAACCTTAATGGGAGAAATAGAAGAGAATGAGGAGCAGAAGATGTTGCGATTCTTGCGTGGCTTAAACCGAAGCATAGCTAACTCGGTGGAATTGTATCCATATGAGGACTTCGATACATTATGTGGGTTATGTGTGAAGTTAGAAGCTCAGAACAGGATGAAGCTGTACAAACCCGAGTTTCCAGTCAAATTTGGAAACCCGAGCGTCGGATCTAGTTCAGCTGCTAAGGCAACTGTACCGACTCCGGTTCCTGTTGCGATTCCTGCTAAGGCAACTGTACCTTACGTACCGAAGGAGACGAGTTTGGCTAAAGTTAGATGTTTCAAATGTCAAGGGTTCGGGCATTATCAAAATGCATGTCCAAACAAACGAGTGGTAACCCTAAGAGAAGCTGTCACGATCCGAGATGAGTTATTGGTTGAGGAAGAAAGACTGGGTGATGTATTTGACTTCGACATGAAGGACGAAGAAGGAGAAGAATGCGAAACTTACGATGCTCCAAGATATGACACGGCTTTAGTTCTGCGGACGCTACAAGCCAAAGCTGTTTGAAGCGATTCGGGCGGCGGAATCAAATATTTCACACGAAGTATCAAGTTGGAACTAAATGGTGTAGTTTGATCGTTGATGGAGGGAGTTGCACCAACGTCGCTTCCAGCAAAATGGTGACTAAACTCGGGCTGACCACTACAACTCACCCAAAACCTTACACTTTGCATTGGCTCGATGATGGGAGCAAAATAAGGGTGACTAAACAAGTGAGGCTTGGACTAACCATGGGTTCGTATGAAGACAACGTATTATGTGATGTACTCCCGATGGATGCATGTCATGTACTGTTGGGAATACCATGGATGTTTGATAGGGACGTTTTACACCGAGGAAGAAGCAATGAGTACGAGTTACGGGATAAGTGCAAGAAGATCGTGCTTAAACCAATGTCACCTCAAGCTATTCACTCTATGAGTTCTAGTAGGAGTGAAAAACCAAAACTGGCCATGTTTGCTAGCGAACGGGATGTGGAACATGCTATTAATGATGGCAAGTACATATACTTGTTGATTCTGAAGGAGACACGAAAAGATAACATGGTTGCACGGAACGACGAAGGGATGAATGCCTTATTGCACGAATTTACAGATGTTTTTCCCGAATAACTACCGCCGGGTTTGCCACCTATTCATGGGATTGAACATCAAATCGACCTCATACTGGGTGCATCACTTCCTAACAAAGTTGCCTATAGATGTAATCCTAAGGAGACAAAGGAATTACAAAACCAAATCGAAGAACTAATAGATTGTGGGTATGTTCGAGAAAGCCTAAGTCCTTGTGCGGTTCCAGTATTACTGGTTCCTAAGAAAGACGGGTCTTGGAGGATGTGTATTGACAGTCGAGCCGTGAATAATATAACCATCAAGTATCGATTTCCGATTCCAAGGCTTGATGACATGTTGGATGAATTACATGGTTCCGTGATCTTTTCAAAGGTTGACCTACGAAGTGGTTATCACTAAATCCGGATGAGAGAAGGAGATGAGTGGAAGACGGCCTTCAAAACTAAACACGAACTGTATGAATGGACCGTTATGCCGTTCGGCCTTACAAATGCACCGAGTACTTTCATGCGCTTGATGAATGAGGTACTTAAGCCATTTTTAGGGAAATTTGTGGTTGTATACCTAGATGATATTTTGATCTACATCCGATCGTTGCAAGAACATTTCGAACACTTGAGGCAAGTCTTCGAAACCCTTAGAGACCAGAAGCTGTATGGAAAAAAGGAGAAGTGCTCATTTTTGGTCGAAAGTATAGTCTTTCTTGGCTATATTGTTTCAAAGGATGGAGTGTCGGTCGATCAAGATAAGATCGAAGCAATTAAGTCCTGGCCAATTCCCACTACAGTGACGGAAGTTAGATCGTTCCATGGGCTGGCTTCATTTTACCGAAGATTCATTCGAGATTTCAGTACCATTGCAAGCCCAATAACCGATGTTTGAAGAAGGGCACGTTTAATTGGAGCCGGGCTGCTCAGGAGTCATTTGCAAATTTGAAGGAGAAGTTGTGCGAAGCACCAATCTTAGCATTACCCGATTTTTCACAACCGTTCGAAGTAGAATGTGATGCTAGCGGAGTAGGCATTGGAGCGGTTCTCATTCAGGGAAAGCGACCTATTGCTTATTTTTCAGAGAAGTTAAACGGTGCTCGTCTCCATTATTGTACATACGACAAGGAGTTTTATGCTATTGTGAGGGCTCTAGATCATTGGAGTCACTATCTTCGGCCAAAGCATTTTATCATACACTCGGACCATGAATCTTTGAAGTATATTAACGGGCAATACAAGTTGAGTCCCAGGCATGCGAAGTGGGTGGAATTCTTACAATCGTTTCACTTCTCATCAAAGTATAAGGATGGAAAGAGCAATGTTGTAGCAGATGCATTGTCTAGGCGTTATGCCTTACTCTCTACTCCTGATGTTCGATTGCTTGGATTCGATACAGTAAAGGAGTATTACGAAGGGGACGCGGATTTTGGCGAGACCTTTGCCCTGTGCAAACTTGGCCCGATGGGAGAATTTTCGATACAGGAAGGCTTCCTTTTTAAGGGAAATCGTCTTTGCCTACCCAGACACACGATTCGAGAATTGCTGGTTCGATAGGCTCACGGAGGGGATTTGGCTGGCCACTTTGGTTCGGCCAAGACATTGGATGTGCTTAAAGAACATTTTTATTGGCCAAAGATGCAGGGGGATGTTAATAATATAATTAGTAAATGTGTGACGTGCCATGTTGCGAAGAGTTCGTTCAAACCAGGAGTCTACACACCTTTACCGATTCCGGATAGGCCATGGGAAGATGTCTCGATGGGTTTTATCGTTGCTTTGCCTCGAACCCAACGAGGAAAGGATGCAATTATGGTTGTTTTAAATTACACGAACAGGTGCGTGACCGAATCAAAGAGATAAACAAGGCATATAAAAGGAAGTCGAGCAAGCAAAGAAAACCAAGAGTATTCGAGGTTGGAGATTTAGTTTGGTTACATTTGAGGAAGGAACGATTCCCGAGTAAGCGTAAGAACAAGTTAATGCCACGAGCTGAGGGACCATTTAAAATAATTGCAAAGGTGAATGACAATGCTTACAAGTTAGAACTTCCGGGTGATTACGGAGTGCATGCTACTTTCAACGTAGGTGATCTATCCCCTTACCTTGACGACGATGGGATTGCGGAATTGAGGACAATTCCTTTTAAAGAAGGAGGGAATGATACGAAACCGACTACTCCAAGCATAGAAGATGAAGTAAGAATTGACGTAAAACACCTCGACCATACTCCCAACGTACTTGGGCGAGAAAACAGATACGAGGCACGGAGTTACCTTGATAGTCGGAATTGGAATAACTTAAACAAAAGACAACTTGCATCTTGGGGAGGGGAAGAGGTTCAAGTGGCAACTAAACAATAAAAGAATGTTCATCATTCTCTTACAAAAGCAGCAGGATTCTTGGCAAAAGGCGGCTAACAACAAGCAACTTGGAGACAAAGACCCAGCTTTTACTTTTGTCAACAACTGACATGAGGAACATTTTTATTATCTTTTCTTATTTTAAGCTCAGCTTGTCTTAGTTTAATTTATCTTGTCAGGCTGCTTTTGCCTATAAATAGTGGCAGTAGAGTTGTAATGAGAAATTATTGAATGTTGAAAATTTAAGAACACACTTTGTGTTTTCCTTGGTGAATGCTTTTCATCGAAACTTTGATTATTATTCGACGCGTCTTCGAATCTTAATCTGATTGATTCTCAATAGGTCTTGAGAAGAAATCACTTTATCGAGTTGTAGGTCTAATTCGATAAAACAACTGTTTCTGTCCTGTTTCAATACTCTTCTCATTTTCGATACAGTGTTATACTTAATCAAAATTCCGTTTCAAGTGCTGTTCGATTGCTCGAACTTGTTTCCTGTTTTTCAATTCACATCCGACCGAAACGTGCTGTTTCGAGTGTCTCTATTTGGAGGTGGTCTGTGGCAAGTCTTTTATATTTGGCCAAGTTCCTGTCTTGTTGCTGTATCGAGTTGCCGTCATCCATTCCTGTCGCTAGTGCGTGCCGCTAGCCCGTATTACCACTGTAGCGAAGTGTTGTCATCAGTTCCTGACAGTTCCTTGGAAATAACTTCCGCTCGTCAAAAGGCCTTCCGCTGTATCGATAGCGAATTCGCATCACAAGCGAGGATTCGTATCAACGGTCTGCGACGAGTTGCTAGTCGAGGACGAAGGAGAAAGACTAGGTGATGTATTTAATTTCAACGTGGAGGAGGATGAGGGAGAATAATGTGGAACTTACGAGGCTCCAAACTATGATACAACCTTAGTTCTTCGTACTTTACAAGTAAAACCCATTTTAAATGATTCGAAACAACGGGATCAAATATTTCACACCAAGTGTCAAGTCGGGAACAGATGGTGTAGTTTGATCATCGATGGAGGAAGTTGTACAAATGTAGCGTCAAGGGAGATGGTGACGAAGCTCGGACTCATCACTACTACTCACCGAAAACTATATGCATTACATTGGCTCGATGACGGGAGTAAAGTGAAAGTCTCGAAACAAGTACGGGTCGGCTTAACCATGGGTTCATACGTTGACAACATATTATGCGATGTACTCCCGATGGATGCATGCCATGTACTCTTGGGACGACTATGGCTATTCGATAGAGATGTTTTACATCGAGGAGAAGTAACGAGTACGAGTTGCAGGATAAGGACAAGCGGATCGTGTTGAAACCAATGTCACTTCAATCTATGATCCCTAACCGAGGTGAGAAATCGAATCTAACCATGTTTGCTAGTGAGAGGGAAATTTAGCCTGATACTGAGATTGGCCGGCTAAAAGAAAACGACAACTTTGGTCTAATTTTTATAATGACTCAGTTTCTTGTGATGGACTTATTATCCTGAATAATTACCGGATTGGGCTTAATGGATTACTCTTCGATGGACCATTATTTGGAGAGCCCAATAATATTAAAATGGAGAGTGGACCGGATTATAAAGGACCACCAGTATTTGATGCAGAACCAGTTGACGAAGAGGAACCCATAATTGATCCCGTGTTTCCCATTTTTGATAACTCCAATGAGGTGTTTTCAGTTTATGATACGGTGCAAGAAGATGTTATGATTCCAGAACATCTATATCTTGAGCCTTACCAAGATTTTGACATGAAAGTCGACGACAAAGCATTTTTCCCAGGTCTTGAAGTGTCATCCAATGAGTTCGACCACCAGTGATACGAATTACGTATGTAAGTGTACGTAATGCGTATGAAATACAACGGAAGATTATTATGTTTGGAAAAGTATCAAAGTATCAACCAAAAGTACAAGGTGGTGACCGAAATTTATACGGTTTTCGGCCGTGATGTAGGATAGTGTATGGGTTTGAATGTGTTTTACCGAATTAGACCTATAACTCGATAAAGGTAATCTCTTCCCAAGACCTATTGAGAATTGATCAAGTTAAAATCTCGAGACGCGTCGAAACAATAACTAAAGTTTTGTTGAACTCGTTCAACGTATATTTCAAAGAAATACAAGGTTTATTACTTTCCAGATTCAAGATTCAAGATATTACAAATACAATCAAGTACTACTATATATAGTAGTTTCCAACTTTAAGAAAATACAACAAAAACAAGAAAATGAAGCTTCCTAGCAACTTCCATTTCGGCCGAAAGTCTCCAAGTAGATACCAAGTTGATGAAGACATCTTGGACTTATTAAGTGAGGATTTTTGTTGATGAAGACATATTGGACTTATTAAGTGATGGGGACATGAAGAAGACCAAATATCCTTCCTTCCATGCATCAATTCGGCCGAACTTATTAGGAGGATTTGGTGTAGATTAGATGAAGATATCTTGATGGTGACATGAAGAACATGCTTGAAGAAAGTCTTCCTCAATCTCATGATATGGCCGATTTTGTGGGGAAGGAGATCATGGTGAATTTTGGTGTTATTAGGTGATGAAAGTCTTTCTCAATATCTAGTAGGGCCGATTTGTTGATGTCATGTATCTTGACAATCATGAGTCCCTTTCAAGCATGATATGGCCGATTTTTCATGCTTTCGGACCGATTCCGTCGTCGAGTTTTACGTTATTCCGATTCCGATTAACAACGTAACTCCAATCCGATTAACATTTTCTCCTAAGTATAACGATGCATGGCCATGCGAATTTGCATCATCATGGATGTCGATTTGGAGCTTCTTCGACTGGAATATTAGATATCGTATCAGAGTCATATCATTATTCGGAATAGTCATTTTCGTATCAACCAGGATGATGACAGTTCTGACTCACAAAATGATTATTATTTCTTTATAGCTCATGATAGTTATTTTGTTGGTGATTCGCTGAAACCCCCTACTACTTATCGTCTCAAGATTTTGGGCCATGTACGCACTGCGGATATTTTCGAGATCAAGTACTTAGAGACTTTAGTTAATTATCTTGATGACGAAGGAATTTTGGAATTGAGGACAATTCCCTTTAAAGGAGGAGGGAATGATACGAAGTTGACTAGTGCGAATGAAGAAAGCGAAAAGCGGACAAAATTACCAATTCCCGCGCGTACGAGGACTTCATAGCAGTTTTGGTATTTTAATCATAACTCTTTCATACGAAGTCCGATTTAGGTGATTCAAGCGGCCATGGAAAGATAATAGAAAGATCTATAAATCAGGTGAAACGGTCCAAGGTCCAATTATGCCTCTATCAAGCCACACAAACCGTTCAAATATGCAATAGTGTTTATGGTCGAAAATTGTGGTCCAAGTGGTAAAGGAATAAAAGAATTTCAGCACTTTATTTATTATAAAAGTCGCAGGATTGTCGGCAGCATGAAAAGCAGCTATCACCTTAGAGATAAAACCCATCTTTCACTCTTGTTTGCAAGTGATGTGAGGAACCTTTTATTATCTTTTCCTTATTTTAAAACCAGCTTGTAATAGTTTAAGATTATCTTGTCAGGCTCTTGTCAGGCTACTTTTGCCTATAAATAGGACGATGAAATTGTAATGAAAGCAGATTATTGAATGTTGAAGAAATAAGATTACACTTTGTGTTTTCCTTGGTGAATGCTTTTCATCAAAACTTTGATTATTATTCGACGCGTTTTCGAATCTTAATCCGATTGATTCTCAATAGGTCTTAAAAAGAAATCACTTTATTAAATTTGATACGAATTACGTATGTAAGTGTACGTAAAGCGTATGAAATACAACGGAAGATTATTACGTTTGGAAAAGTATCACAATATCGATCAAAAGTACAAGGTGGTGACCGAAATTTATGCGGTTTTCGGCCGGGATGTAGGATAGTGTATGGGTTTGAATGTGTTTTACCGAATTAGACCTATAACTCGATAAAAATAATCTCTCCTCAAGACCTATTGAGAATCGATCAAGTTATAATTCGAGACGCGTCGAAATAATAACTAAAGGTTTGTTGAACTCGTTCAACGTATATTTCAAAGAAATACAAGGTTTATTACTTTCAAGCTTATTTACAAATGTTACAAGTACTACTATATATAGTAGTTTCCAACCGTAAGAAAATACAACAAAACGAGAAATGAAACTTCCTAGCATGCTTCCATTTCGGCCGAAATATCTAAAGAGGAGATACCAAGTATCTTGGTTTTATTAGGTGATTAAGACATGAAGTAATCTTGGACTTGTGATGGTGACATGAAGAAGATCTTCACCAAATGTCATCCTTGCAATCTTCAATTCGGCCGTATTCCTCAAGTAGTGATTAGGAGGATTTTGTGAAGATATGATATCACCCCTTTGGAATTATTATGGTGATTATGACATGAGGGAAAATGACATGAAGGATGAAAGTCTTCTTCAAATCTTATGTATGGGACGTGAGGTATCATGGTGGGAAGGAGAAATATCTTCATTTGGAAGTATTATGGTGATGGTGACATGAAGAAGATATTTGATGAAAGTCTTCATCAAATTCTCATGCTTGGGCCGTTTTTTATTGAGGTGGGGAAGGAGAAATCTCTTTATGCATCTTGACAAATCATGAGTCCCTTTCAAGCATGATATGGCTGATTTTTCATGCTTTCGGACCGATTCCGTCGTCGAGTTTTACGTTACTCCGGTTCCGATTAACAACGTAACTCCAATCCGCGTGTTCTTTTCTCCCAAGTATAATGATGCATGACCATGCGAATTTGTATCGTCGTGGATGTCGATTTTTATTGGAGCTTCTTCGATTGGAATATTAGGTATCGTGTTCGGCCGACGTGTTGCAAGTATGGGAAGGAATTTTTCAACATGTGGGGGAAGTATCTTCAAAGTAGGGACAATATCAAAGGAAATCTTTGAAAGTGACATACTTGAACAAAATGGAAGGGGGGGAAAACGAATGGTGGTGGTGTTGAAGGATGATTGAAAGTGACACTTCAAGACTTTGAACATGAAAGGGGGGGGGGATATGTTTGTGATGTGGGGTCGTCCGGATACAAGCATGCGAATGGTGGGAGGAATCTTTTAATATGGGGACAAATCTTTGACAAAGATTTGTGAAGACCTTGTAATGAAAAGATAACAAATGTGACAAAATCTTCATGGTGTTGGGGAATGGGGCGGCCGAATGCAATTCATGACTTTAGTATGCATGGTGCATACTACGTATGCATGTCGACACGTCTACGTTATTCCGAGTCCGATCACTAAAATGCATTCCAATCTTCTTCATTCGGAATAGTCATTTTCGTATCATTATTCGGAATAGTTGTTTTCGTATCATTCCCTCTCTCTTTAAAGGGAATTGTCCTCAATTCCGAACTCCCTTCGTCACCAAGATCATTAACTAAAGCCTCTAAGTATTTGATCTCGAAGATGTCCATGATCGTACATGACCCAAGCTCGTGCGACGATAGCTAGTGGGGCCCCCTCGAGAATCACCAACAAAATAACTATCATTATTAATAAAATAATAATAATTACTCCGCCAGGTAATACCGATATCATGACATGAGTGGATATCTGAAATGGGACGCACGGTTAACTCCACATCGGGTTCCTCCTCCAGAATTGGAAACACTGATTTCTCGGGTTCATCATCAAAAATGGAAAACACAGAATTTATTACGGTGGGAACCATAGGATTTATTACGGATTCCTCTTCATCAATTGGTTCCTCATCAAATGCTGGCGGTCCGTCATATTCTAACCAACACTCCGTTTCAATATTGCTGGGCTCCTCCAATAATGTCTCATCAAAAATTAATCCACTAAGCTCATTTCGTACCGCAACAAAGTCACACGACCCACTTTGCTCCGATAGGGTAGTTTGACTCCAACCGCCGTTGAAACCTCTGTCTCGTCTACTTCATTAAAAATGACAGTAGGGACATCATCTTCATCGAGAAAGGACTCTGTTGAGAATTCCTTGATGGGGAAAAAACTTTGACCGAATGTCGGCGGCGGGGCGTCGAAGGATTGGTGGTGGGGAAACAACGACTGGTGGTAAGATGTGGCTTTGAACCTTCGCTTGAAATATTTTCTGAATTTCTGCCAATCTGTAATTTTAGGCTTACGTTGTTGTGAACGGGACTGTTTCAATTTTTGCCACCAGAAGGCGGCGCTACCGCGGAGGCGCTTTGTCACCAGCGAAACGCGGCGGTTGATCGGGGCAGCCTTGAAGTCCGAGTGCTCCTCACAAGCATGGAGCCAATCTATGTACGCATTTGGATTACTATCTCCGTGAAATTCCGGTATGCTGCGGAATTTGGCCAAGAAATCAATATTGTTGGCATCGTCTCTGCGTCTTTCTTGCATACATTGTTCCGGTAAGCCGTTTAGTGCGTCACGGAGTTTCATCAAAAAATCGAGCTCGGAGAAATCCATAACAAGAATCAAGAGATAGTTCTTGATAAGAAATCGGACAGAAAATTTGCCAAGAAATCCGTGAAGAATGAACCAAGAAGATGATCAAAGAATCTGATCTCCACCGTTCAGACTGTAGTTCAATGAGTTAGCTTACCTTTGTCAAAATTTCGTGACGATCCAACGGTCGAATCCACGGGAAAATTTATTTTCTTCCGACTGCGCTAATCTGCCAATGTTATGCGAAAATTCTTCTAACCGTGAAGAACAACCCAAGAAGGTGACTAAATATTTCAACAAAAAAAATTCGGTGAATATAGTTGATCGCCCAAGGAGATGACCTTGGGCTCCGATACCACTTATGATACGAATTACGTATGTAAGTGTACGTAAAGCGTATGAAATACAACGGAAGATTATTACGTTTGGAAAAGTATCACAATATCGATCAAAAGTACAAGGTGGTGACCGAAATTTATGCGGTTTTCGGCCGGGATGTAGGATAGTGTATGGGTTTGAATGTGTTTTACCGAATTAGACCTATAACTCGATAAAAATAATCTCTCCTCAAGACCTATTGAGAATCGATCAAGTTATAATTCGAGACGCGTCGAAATAATAACTAAAGGTTTGTTGAACTCGTTCAACGTATATTTCAAAGAAATACAAGGTTTATTACTTTCAAGCTTATTTACA
This sequence comes from Orobanche coerulescens, assembly GCA_033398695.1. Taxonomy (NCBI): domain Eukaryota; kingdom Viridiplantae; phylum Streptophyta; class Magnoliopsida; order Lamiales; family Orobanchaceae; genus Orobanche; species Orobanche coerulescens. The sequence continues at coordinate 27,332 of JAWKAU010000178.1, read as the reverse complement.
AATGTTACAAGTACTACTATATATAGTAGTTTCCAACCGTAAGAAAATACAACAAAACGAGAAATGAAACTTCCTAGCATGCTTCCATTTCGGCCGAAATATCTAAAGAGGAGATACCAAGTATCTTGGTTTTATTAGGTGATTAAGACATGAAGTAATCTTGGACTTGTGATGGTGACATGAAGAAGATCTTCACCAAATGTCATCCTTGCAATCTTCAATTCGGCCGTATTCCTCAAGTAGTGATTAGGAGGATTTTGTGAAGATATGATATCACCCCTTTGGAATTATTATGGTGATTATGACATGAGGGAAAATGACATGAAGGATGAAAGTCTTCTTCAAATCTTATGTATGGGACGTGAGGTATCATGGTGGGAAGGAGAAATATCTTCATTTGGAAGTATTATGGTGATGGTGACATGAAGAAGATATTTGATGAAAGTCTTCATCAAATTCTCATGCTTGGGCCGTTTTTATTGAGGTGGGGAAGGAGAAATCTCTTTATGCATCTTGACAAATCATGAGTCCCTTTCAAGCATGATATGGCTGATTTTTCATGCTTTCGGACCGATTCCGTCGTCGAGTTTTACGTTACTCCGGTTCCGATTAACAACGTAACTCCAATCCGCGTGTTCTTTTCTCCCAAGTATAATGATGCATGACCATGCGAATTTGTATCGTCGTGGATGTCGATTTTTATTGGAGCTTCTTCGATTGGAATATTAGGTATCGTGTTCGGCCGACGTGTTGCAAGTATGGGAAGGAATTTTTCAACATGTGGGGGAAGTATCTTCAAAGTAGGGACAATATCAAAGGAAATCTTTGAAAGTGACATACTTGAACAAAATGGAAGGGGGGGAAAACGAATGGTGGTGGTGTTGAAGGATGATTGAAAGTGACACTTCAAGACTTTGAACATGAAAGGGGGGGGGGATATGTTTGTGATGTGGGGTCGTCCGGATACAAGCATGCGAATGGTGGGAGGAATCTTTTAATATGGGGACAAATCTTTGACAAAGATTTGTGAAGACCTTGTAATGAAAAGATAACAAATGTGACAAAATCTTCATGGTGTTGGGGAATGGGGCGGCCGAATGCAATTCATGACTTTAGTATGCATGGTGCATACTACGTATGCATGTCGACACGTCTACGTTATTCCGAGTCCGATCACTAAAATGCATTCCAATCTTCTTCATTCGGAATAGTCATTTTCGTATCATTATTCGGAATAGTTGTTTTCGTATCAAAATTATAGGTCTAATTCGATAAAACATCTGTTTCTGTTCTGTTTTCATATTCTGCTTGTTTTCGATACAGTTTTATATTTGTTCGGTATTTCGTATAATGTGTTATTCGATCCTTCGAACTTGTTTCCTGCTTTCAATTCGCATCCGACCAAACATGCTGTTTCGAGTGTCGCTGTTTGGAGGTGGCCTGTATCAAGTCTTTTAAAAACCGGTCAAGTTCCTGTCTGGTTGCTGTATCGAGTTGCCGCCATCCTTTCCTGTCGCGAGCGCGTGCCGCTAGCCCGTGTTCGTGCTGTAGCGAATTGTTGTTTCTCAGTTCCTGACGGTTTCTTGCTGATCGCTTCCGCTCGTCAAAACAGCCTTCCGCCGCACCGATAGAGAATTCGCATCACAAGTGACAATTCGCATCATTTTCGAATCTTAATCTGATTGATTCTCAATAGGTCTTGAGGAGAAATAACTTTATCGAACTATAGGTCTAATTCGATAAAACAAGCTTTTCATCTGTTTCAATATTCTTCCGTTTTGATCTGATCTCATACTTGTTCGGTAGTTCGCATCAAGTGTTGTTCGATTCTTCGAACTTGTTTCCTGTTTTCAATTCGCATCCGACCGAAACGTGCTGTTTCGAGTGTCGCTGTTTGGAGGTGGCCTGTATCGAGTCTTTTACATTTGGCCAAGTCCCTGCCTTGTTGCTGTATCGAGCTGTCGTCTTCATCGCACGCGCACACTACTCGCCAGTATTATTGCTGTAGCAAACTGTTATTATCGATTCAGGGTTCCTTTGCCGATCGCTTCGCTCGTCAAAAGCGACCTTCATTTGTGCGATAGAGAATTCGCATCACAAGTGGGAATTTGTCATCCTTTCCTATCGCGAGTACGTGCCGCTAACCCGTGTTACTGCTGTAGTGAACTGGTGTTCTCGGTTCCCGACAGTTTCTTGCCGATAGCTTCCGCTCGTCAAAACAGCCTTCCGCTGTACTGATAGAGAATTCGCATCACTAGCGAGAATTCGTATCATAAGTGGCATCAGAGCCCAAGTTCTTGATCTTTGGTATTATGGATCTCAACGACGCTGATTTCTTGGCAAAACTTCGCGACGCATTGCATGACGTACCAGAACAACGCGACCAGCGTTGGCAACCTAGGCGTGGTGACTATGAACGACCCTCACGCCATGTCGAAGTGTTCAAGGTGAACGAGCTTTCGGAGTTCGTTGGAGGGACAGACCCTGAAGTCTACCTGGAATGGGAACGAAAAATTGATCGTATGTTCGAGTTTAAGGACCTTGACGATGAGAAAAGCTGTAAGTATGCAATTCTCAAGTTGGGGAAAGGAGCTTCACTTTGGTACGAAGGAATTAAAACACGAAGAGCTCGTGCGGGAAAAGAAAAGATCTGTTCGTGGGATTCATTAAAAAGAAAACTTCGTAAAAGATATGTGCCAACATCACACCGGTTGTCCTTGTACAAAAAGATTGCAGATCTCATGCAAGGAAAGTTGAGTGTCAGTGAATACATTGAGGAGTTTGAGAATCTAACCTTAATGGGAGAAATAGAGGAGAATGAGGAGCAGAAGATGTCGCGATTCTTGCGTGGCTTGAACCGAAGCATAGCTAACTCGGTGGAACGGGAACTGTACCCATACGAGGACTTCGATACATTATGTGGGATATGTGTGAAGTTGGAAGCTCAAAGCAAGATGAAATTGTACAAAACCGAATTTCCATCAAAGTTCAAGGATCTAAGTACCGGTTCGAGTTCAATTACCACAACGATACCAACTCCTATCCCTACTACGGTTTCTAAGACCCCCGGCATATCGAAGGAAACAAGCCTAACCAAAGTAAGATGTTTTAAATGCCGAGGGTTCGGTCACTATCAAAATACTTGTCCTAACAAACGAGTGGTGACGCTAAGAGAAGCCATCACGGTCCGAGAGGGTTGCTAGTCGAGGACGAAGGAGAAAGACTAGGTGATGTATCTAATTTCAACGTGGAGGAAGACAATGGAGAAGAATGTGAGACTTACGATGCTCCAAACTATGACACGACTTTAGTTCTACGTACTCTACAAGCCAAGGCTGTTTCGAATGATTCGGAACAGCGGGATCAAATATTTCACACAAAGTGCGAATCGGAAATAAATGGTGTAGTTTGATCGTTGATGGAGGGAGTTGCACCAACGTAGCTTCCAGCGAGATGGTGACGAAGCTCGGACTCATCACTACTACTCACCTAAAACCATACGCATTACATTGGCTCGATGACGGGAGTAAAGTGAAAGTCTCGAAACAAGTCCGGGTAGGCTTAACCATGGGTTCGTACGTCGACAACATATTATGCGATGTACTCCCGATGGATGCATGCCATATACTCTTGGGACGGCCATGGCTATTCGATAGAGATGTTTTACATCGAGGAAGAAGTAACGAGTACGAGTTGCGGAATGAGGACAAGAGAATCGTGTTGAAACCAACGTCACTTCAATCTATGATCCCTAACCGAGGCGAGAAACTGAATCTAACCATGTTTGCTAGTGAGAGGGAAATTGAGCTTGGTACTGATATTGGTCAGTTAAAAGAAAACGACAGCTTTTGGCCTAATTTTTGTAACGACTCAGTTTCTCGTGATGGACTTTTTGTCTTAGATAATTACCGGATTGGGTTTAATGGATTAATTTTCGATGGGCCATTATTTGGGGAGCCCAACTATATTAAAATGGAGAGTAGACCGGATTATGACGGACCGCCAATATTTAATGAGGAATCAGTTAAGGAAGAACGGCCCATTATTACTCCCGTGCGTCCCATTTCAGATGTCCACTCGTGTCATGATATAGGTATTACCTGGCGGAGTAATTATTATTATTTTATTAATAACGATAGTTATTTTTTTGGTGATTCTCGATGGCCCCCCACTACCTATTGTCTCAAGATTTTGGAACATATACGCACTGCGGACATTTTCGAGATCAAGTACTTAGAGGTTTTAATTAATTATCTTGATGATGAAGGGATTTCGGAATTGAGGACAATTCCCTTTAAAGGGGGAGGGAATGATACGAAATTCACTAGTCCTAATAAAGAAGACGAAGCAAAGATCGACGTAAACGGCCTTACAACGCGCCATGCACGTGCGACTACATTTTTTGGGCGAGAAAACGGATACAAGACCCAGAGTCACCTTGATAACCGGACTTGGAGTAAATCAAACTTAGGCAACTTGCACCTTGGGGAAGGGGTCCAAGTAGTGAAGGCAAAAGTATAAAAAAGAGCTTTAGCACTTTCTTTATTATTAAAGTAGCAGGATTCTCGGCAGCATGAAGGGCGGCTATCACCTTGAAGACAAAACCCAACTATTACTTTTGTTTGCAAGTGACATGGGGAACCTTTTTATTATCTTTTCATTATTTTAAGAACAACTTGTAATAGTTTAAATTATTTTGCCAGGCCACTGTTGCCTATAAATAGTGGCGATGAAGTTGTAATAGGAGATTGATTTTGAATGATAAAACAACATACCTTGTGTATTGTTTAAGTGTTGGACGAGTTTCCTTCAAACTTTGATTATTATTCGACGCGTTTTCGAATCTTAATCTGATTGATTCTCAATAGGTCTTGAGGAGAAATCACTTTATCGAATTATAGGTCTAATTCGATAAAACAACTGTTTCTATCCTGTTTCAATATTCTTCTTATTTTCGATACAGTCTCATACTTGTTCGGTAGTTCGCATCAAGTGTTGTTCGATTCTTCGAACTTGTTTCCTGTTTTCAATTCGCATCCGACCGAAATGTGCTGTTTCGAGTGTCGCTGTTTGGAGGTGGCCTGTATTGAGTCTTTTACATTTGGCCAAGTCCCTGCCTTGTTGCTGTATCGAGCTGCCGTCTTCATCTCACGCGCAGTATTATTGCTGTAGTGAACTGTTATTGTCAGTTCCTGACAGTTCCTTGCTGATCGCTTCCGCTCGTCAAAACAGCCTTACCCTGTACCGATAGAGAATTCACATCACAAGTGGAAATTCGTCATCCTTTCCTGTTGCGAGTGCGTGCCGCTAACCCGTGTTACTGCTGTAGCGAACTTGATGCGATTACGGCATCTCCAAACGAAGCAAGCGAAATAAGAATCGACGTAGGTGACGATACCAAGTTGCATGCACATGCACCTACGTACTTTGGTGAGAAAACATCCGCGGAAATTGGAACGATCTTAATAATCGGAACCGGGATAACTTAGACGTATCAAAACATGCATACGTATGCATGTTCATGCATACAAAATCGGCCATGTTAGGGGGAAGATTTCGGCCGATTATTTGAAGGATCCATGAAGGATCTTTGTCCCCACTACTTTCAAAGTTTGTTTTATTTTTGTTCAAAGTCCACCATATCAAGATTGTTGAAGATTTAGTTCATGTCACCATCTCCCAAATCGGCCGAAATCAAGGAGGAAGAAGACACCAAGATGATTGATCTCATTTTCTATCCTTATCAAAGACTTGCAAGAAGATATCACATGAGAAATATCTTGTCCACTACTTCAAGAACCCCACGGCCGAAATGCTTAGGAAGAAGCCAAGCTTGTGTCATTTTTTTCTTTGTCAAAAGTCTTGATAGCTTAGTTTATTACTTGCTTGTATTTTAGCTAGATTTTTGTGATCTTGTTTGAACTTATTAGTAAGTTGTAAAGGCTATATAATAGCCTCATCCTCAACCTTGAATAAATCATCTTGAAGCTTGCAAAAACGAAATACATGTTATGTATTCTAGTTGAATGATTTTCAGCACACTTCAATTATAATTCGACGCGTTTTCGAGTTGTAATTTAATCAATTCTCAATAGGTCTTGAGGAGAGATTGTTTTATCAAACTATAGGTCTAGTTTGATAATCTACTTTCATTTTTATTCGTGTTTTCACAAAGCCGAATTGCCCTACTTTCGGTTGAATATTACGAGTGTTACACAAAAACGAGTGTTGTGAGGAAATAAAGATAACCGCTGCATTTTCCGGCGAATTTACGTACATATCATACGTTAATTCGTATCATAAGTGGCATCGGAGCCCAAGGTTACTTCCTTGGCGAAATTCTCTTGGCGATTTTTCTTATCAAAACTACCGTATCATGGATTTTTCCGACGATTTCATGGAGAAACTACGTGAAGCACTACACACCATGTAAGAACCACGATTTCAAGCAAGAAGAGGAGTATATGACGCACATTCACCACGTCATGTGGACGAATTTAAAGTTAATGAACTTCCGGAATTTGTCGGAGGTACTAATCCCGAAGTTTACTTGGAGTGGGAGAGGAAGATTGAACGTATGTTCGACTTCAAACACCTTAACGATGAGAAACGTTGCAAATACGCAATTCTCAAGTTAGGGAAGGGCGCTTCCTTATGGTTCGAGGGTATGAAAGCACAACGAGCTCGTGCGGGAAAAGAGAAAATCCGTTCTTGGGATTCTTTAAAAAAGAAACTACGTAAAAGGTATGTTCCGACATCACACCGATTAACCTTATACCGAAAAATTGCGGAGTTCGTACAAGGGAAACTAAGTGTGGAAGAATACATCGATGAATTTGAAGGCTTGGCCTTAATGGGAGAACTTGAAGAAAATCAAGAACAAAGAATGTCACGTTTCTTACGTGGCCTAAACCGAAACATTTCAAATACGGTGGAATTATACCCATACGGAGATTTTGACACTTTATGCGGACTATGCATAAAAATTGAAGCTCAAAACAAGTTGAAGTTTACCAAACCCGAATTCCCATACAAATTCGGAAATACAAGTGCCGGCTCAAGTTCGACTACGAAAACTACCGTACCTTTTCAAGCCCCTACCCCGGCACCAAAGGTTCCTCATGTTTCCAAGGAAACGAGCTTGGCTAAAGTACGATGTTTTAAATGTCAAGACTTTGGTCACTATCAAAATGCATGTCCAAATAAACGAGTGGTCACTTTGAGAGAAGCTCTTGCGGTCCGAGACGAACTTTTAGTCGAGGACGAGAAGGAAGGCCTTGGTGACGTATTTAACGTGGAGGCCGAGGAAGAAAATGAAGATTTCGAGACTTATGACGCTCCGGAATATGATACTGCTTTAGTGCTTCGAGCATTACATACCAAAGTTATTCCAAGTGACACGGAACAAAGAGACCAGATTTTTCATTCCAAATGCAAAGTCGGAGAAAAGTGGTGTAGCTTGATAATAGACGGAGGGAGTTGCACGAATGTGGCATCAAACGAGATGGTCACCAAGCTCGGGCTAACTACTATGGCTCACCCGAGACCATATGCTTTACATTGGCTCGATGATGGAAGCAAGGTGAAGGTGACAAGACAAGTACGGGTCAACTTAACTATGGGATCTTACGGAGACGATGTGTTATGTGACGTACTCCCGATGGACGCATGCCACGTGCTTTTGGGACGACCGTGGATGTTCGACCGAGATGTTTTACATCAAGGTCGAAGTAATGAATATGAATTACAAGACAAAGGAAAGAAGATTGTACTCAAACCGATGTCCCCGCAAGCCATCCGTTCGATGAGTTCTAGTCGAGTGGAGAAACCAAAACTTACCATGCTTGCTAGTGAAAGAGAAATGGAACATGCCATTAATGACGGGGAGCGAGTATACTTGGTGATGTTTAAAGAGACACGGGACGAGAACATAGGAGTACGAAATGACGGAGAGCAAGATGTGTTGTTACGCGAATTTGAGGATGTTTTTACCGAAGAATTACCGTCGGGTTTACCACCTATTCGCGGTATCGAACACCAAATTGATCTTATACCGGGAGCACCACTTCCTAATAAAGCCGCATATAGATGTAATCCCGAAGAGACGAAGGAGTTACAACGACAAGTCGAAGAGCTTTTGGACCGCGGATATGTCCGGGAGAGTTTGAGTCCGTGTGCGGTTCCGGTCTTACTTGTCCCTAAGAAAGACGGTTCTTGGCGGATGTGTGTGGATAGTCGGGCCGTGAATAATATCACCGTCAAGTATCGGTTCCCTATCCCGAGACTTGATGATATGTTAGACGAACTACATGGTTCGGTGATCTTTTCCAAAGTTGATTCTGAGCGGATATCATCAAATCCGAATGCGAGAAGGTGACGAGTGGAAGACGGCCTTCAAAGCGAAAAATGGATTATATGAGTGGACCGTTATGCCTTTCGGTCTTACAAATGCGCCTAGTACCTTCATGAGGTTGATGAACGAGGTACTTAAACCATTTCTGGGGAAGTTCGTGGTTGTGTATTTAGATGACATTCTAATCTATAGTCAGTCACTACAAGAACATTTCGGGCACTTAAGGCTAATCTTTGATTCCTTGAGGGAGCGAAAATTGTATGTATAAATATTGTATTTTTCGTTCATAGTAGAAAGTTTATTCTTTATCTGCTTTGTCTTTTCGAAGGACGGAGTGGCGGTTGATCAAACAAAAATCGAAGCAATTAAATCTTGGCGACCCTACGACCGTGACGGAAGTGAGATCATTTCACGGACTTGCTTCTTTTTACCGGAGGTTTATTCGAGACTTCAGCACCATCTCAAGCCCGATAACGGAGTGTTTAAAAAAGGACCATTTGTATGGAACGGGCTGCCCAAGGAGCTTTCGAGAAGTTAAAGGCCAAGTTATGCGAAGCACCGATTCTAACACTACCCGATTTTTCTCAACCATTCGAAGTTGAGTGTGACGCTAGCGGAGTTGGAATTGGAGCGGTTCTTATTCAAGGTAAACGACCTATCGCTTACTTTTCGGAGAAGTTGAACGGGGCTCGGTTGAATTATTGTACTTACGATAAAGAATTCTATGCTATCGTGCGGGACATTGATAATTTGAGTCATTAATTGCGGACGAAGAAGTTTATCCTACACTCGGATCACGAATCATTAAAGTACATTAACGGGCAACATAAGGAGTCCGAGGCATGCAAGTGGGTTGATTTCCTACAATCATTTCTCTTTTCATCAAAGTTCAAAGAAGGTAAAAGCAATGTCTTTGCGGATGCTTTTTCTATGAGGTATTCCTTACTTTCTACTCGGAGGTTCGGTTACTTGGTTTGAAATATTGAAGGAATGCTATGAAAATGATGAGGATTTCGGAGAAATTTTTACTCGTTGCAAATCTGGTCCGTTCGGGAGTTCATGTTACAAGATGATTTCTATTTAAAGGAAATAGGCTTTGTGTTCCAAAACAGCGGTTCGGGAATTATTGGTCCGAAGCTCACGGAGGTGGTTTAGCAGACATTTTGGCACGGCTAAAACGTTGGAAGTACTAAAAGAACATTTCTTTTGGCCTAAAATGCTAAAAGACGTTTACAATGTTTTAAGTAAATGTGTAACATGTCACATCTCGAAGAGTTCATTCAAACCGGGATCATATATGCCTCTACCGGTTCCAGAAAGACCGTGGGAAGATGTATCCATGGACTTTATCGTCGCTTTACCCCGTACTCAACGAGGTAAAGATGCTATTATGGTGGTTGTTGATCGGTTCTCAAAGATGGCTCATTTCGTGGCTTGCCACAAAACCGACGACGCAAGCAACGTGGCCGACTTATAATTCCGAGAGGTGGTTCGTTTACATGGAGTACCGAAGACTATTGTGTCGGATCGGGATTCGAAATTCCTTAGCTATTTTTGGAATACTTTATGGAGGAAAGTAGGAACGAAGCTCTTATTTAGCACTTCGCACCATCCGCAAACCGATGGTCAAACCGAGGTCACAAATCGAACATTAGGAACGTTGTTGCGAGGACTTGTGAATAAAACGCAAAAGGATTGGGACGTGAAGCTTGCTCATGCGGAATTTGCCTATAACCGATCCCCTACACATGCTACGGCACATTCTCCTTTCGAAATCATTTACGGGTTAAATCCTTATATACCCTTGGACTTGATTCCATTGCCGAAAGACGAGTTGGTACACAAAGATGCGGAGTCGAAACTTAAATCGATGATCAAATTGCACGGGCAAATACATGATCGAATCAAAGAGGTGAATGATCAATACAAACGGAAATCCAACAATCACAGAAAACCGAGAATATTCAAAGTAGGCGACTTGGTTTGGGTACACTTAAGAAAAGAGAGATTTCCGAGCAAACGCAAGAACAAACTTATGCCGAGGGCCGAGGGGCCTTACAAAATCGTGGGAAAGGTGAACGACAATGCGTATAAAGTAGAACTTCCGGGCGACTATGGGGTGCACGCCACTTTTAACGTGGGCGATCTATCTTCTTACCTTGACGACGAGGGAATCACCGAATTGAGGTCAATTCCTTTCAAAGGGGGAGGGGATGATGCGATTACGGCATCTCCAAACGAAGCAAGCGAAATAAGAATCGACGTAGGTGACGATACCAAGTTGCATGCACATGCACCTACGTACTTTGGTGAGAAAACATCCGCGGAAATTGGAACGATCTTAATAATCGGAACCGGGATAACTTAGACGTATCAAAACATGCATACGTATGCATGTTCATGCATACAAAATCGGCCATGTTAGGGGAAGATTTGGCCGATTCTTTGAAGGATCCATGAAGGATCTTTGTCCCCACTACTTTCAAAGTTTGTTTTATTTTTGTTCAAAGTCCACCATATCAAGATTGTTGAAGATTTAGTTCATGTCACCATCTCCCAAATCGGCCGAAATCAAGGAGGAAGAAGACACCAAGATGATTGATCTCATTTTCTATCCTTATCAAAGACTTGCAAGAAGATATCACATGAGAAATATCTTGTCCACTACTTCAAGAACCCCACGGCCGAAATGCTTAGGAAGAAGCCAAGCTTGTGTCATTTTTTTCTTTGTCAAAAGTCTTGATAGCTTAGTTTATTACTTGCTTGTATTTTAGCTAGATTTTTGTGATCTTGTTTGAACTTATTAGTAAGTTGTAAAGGCTATATAATAGCCTCATCCTCAACCTTGAATAAATCATCTTGAAGCTTGCAAAAACGAAATACATGTTATGTATTCTAGTTGAATGATTTTCAGCACACTTCAATTATAATTCGACGCGTTTTCGAGTTGTAATTTAATCAATTCTCAATAGGTCTTGAGGAGAGATTGTTTTATCAAACTATAGGTCTAGTTTGATAATCTACTTTCATTTTTATTCGTGTTTTCACAAAGCCGAATTGCCCTACTTTCGGTTGAATATTACGAGTGTTACACAAAAACGAGTGTTGTGAGGAAATAAAGATAACCGCTGCATTTTCCGACGAATTTACGTACATATCATACGTTAATTCGTATCAGAACTGGTGTTCTCGGTTCCCGACAGTTTCTTGCCGATAGCTTCCGCTCGTCAAAACAGCCTTCCGCTGTAGCGATAGAGAATTCGCATCACAAGTGGGAATTCGCATCAGATGCCACTTATGATGCGAATTCTCACTTGTGATGCGACTCAGACGGTGGCGACGAGTCAGCTTTTAACGAGCGGAAGCGACCAAGAAGAAACTGCTGAATCGATAACAACAGTTCGCTACAGCAATAACACTGGCTAGTGATATGCGCGCGCGATGATGACGGCAGCTCGATATAGCAACAAGACAGGAACTGGCCGAATGGGAATGGCTCGAAACAGGTAACCTCCAAACAGCGGCACTCGAAACAGCAAACTTCGGTCGGATGCTAATAAAAACAGCAAACAAGTTCGAACGATCGAACAACTCTTGATGCGAAAACCCGAACAAGTACAAACCTGTATCGAAACAAAAAGAATATCGAAACAGGACAGAAAACAATTGTTTTTATCGAATTAGACCTATAATTCGATAAAGTGATTTCTTCTCAAGACCTATTGAGAATCAATCAGATTAATACTCGAAAACGCGTCGAATAAAAATCAAGTTTTGATGAAAAGCATTCACCAAGGGAAAACACAAAGTGCATTCTTATTTCTTCAACATTCAATAATGTTTCATTACAACTCCATCACCACTATTTATAGGCAAAAGTAGCCTGACAAGAGCCTGACAAGATAATCTTAAACTATTACAGGCTGGTCTTAAAATAAGGAAAAGATAATAAAAAGGTTCCTCATGTCACTTGCTGACAAAAGTAAAAGCTGGGCTTTGTCTCCAAGGTGATAGCCGCCTTTCACAAAGCATGCTGCCGAGAATCCTGCTGCTTTTGTAATAAAGAAAATGCTGAAAATTCTTTTATTGTTTTGCCTTTACCACTTGGACCTCTTCCCCCCAAGATGCAAGTTGCCTTTTGTTTAAGTTACTCCAATTCCAACTATCAAGGTAACTCCGTGTCTCGTATCTATTTTCTCGCCTAAGTATGTTGGAGTATGGTCGAGGTGTTTTACGTCAATTCTTACTTTGTCTTCTTCGCTTGGAGTAGTCGATTTCGTATTAGAAGGATGGAATACGGGTGGTAATTTGTTGTAATTCAGGCGTGAAGTGATGTAACGAGGGAGAGTTCGTATGGATTTGAGAAGAATTCATCTTAGATCCGTCGTGAATTGAAGAATCAGCCATGGATATTTAGTTACATGAAGGCTTCCTATTTAAAGGAAATCGTCTTTGCTTGCCCAAACACATGGTTCAGGAATTGTTGGTTCGGGAGGCTTACGGGGGAGGCTTGGCTGGCCACGTTGGTTCGGCTAAGACATTAGATGTACTTAAGGAATATTTTTATTGTCCAAAGAGGCAGGGGGATGTGAATGACATAATTAGTAATTGTGTGAAATGCCATATTGTGAAGAGTTCGTTCAAGCCGAGAGTATACACACCTTTACCGATTCTGGAAAGGCCATGGGAAGATGTCTCGATGAATTTCATTGTTGTTTTACCTCGTACTCAATGAGGGAGGGATGCTATTATGGTAGTCATATATCGTTTTTCGAAAATGGCACATTTTTTAGCGTGCCACAAGACAGACGATGCAAGCAATGTGGCCGACTTATATTTCGGAGAGGTGGTACGTTTACATGTGAAAGGAAAACGACTATTCCGAATAATAATTTGAAAATGACTATTCCGAATGAAGAAGATTTTCATCAAACTTTTCCTCATGTCAAAGTCTTCATATCTTCATGTCACAATCATCAAAGATTGCTCCCACCTTGTCCCCTTTTATTTCAGCCGCCCCTCCCATTTTGGCGTGGTCCAAGATCTTAATATGATCTTCAAAGATTCCACTTATGATTTCGTCACATTTCATATCAAGATTCCACCTTGGCAATTACCACCATCCCCCCCCCCCCCCCTTTTTTATTTTCCTTGTTGCTACGTAACATGCATATGCATGTCAAAGAGTATTTTTTTTTCTTCATCTCAAGATCTTTTCAAAGATCATAAAGATCTCTTCCAACCATGCTCCACACCCCCATCTTCCTTTACTACGGCCGAACACTTCCCCTCCCTAGCATGAAGATGTTTTTCGTTTTCTAGTCTATAATTTATTAGATACCCCCATTCTTTTTCAAAGTCTTCACATCTTGTCCCCATGTTGAGAAATAGGCCATGTTGAAAATGTATCATGAAGTGAAGATTTACTTCACATGATTTGTCAAAGATTCACCAACCTCACCAACAACAAAATCAAGACCATGTTGAAAGATCCCTTCCCCCACATCACAAGCAATTCGGCCGATCCCCCCCCCCCCCCATGAAGTGAAGATTTTCTTCACAAGATTTGTCACCAAGATTTGCCAAAGACTTGTCAAAGATTTGTAAAAGAAAACGACTATTCCGAATAATAATATGAAAATAACTATTCCGAATGAAGAAGATTTTCATCATACTTTTGCTCATGTCAAAGTCTTCATATCTTCACGTCACAAACATCAAAGATTCCTCCCATCTTGTCCCCTTTTATTTCGGCCGCCCCTCCTATTTTGGCATGGTCCAAGATCTTGATATGATCTTCAAAGATTCCACTTATGATTTCATCACATTTCATATCAAGATTCCACCTTGACAATTACTACCATCCCCCCCCCCCCTTTCTTTTATTTTCCTTGATGCTACATAACATGCATATGCATGTCAAAGAGTTTTTTTTCTTTATCTCAAGATCTTGTCAAAGATCATGAAGATCTCTTCCAACCATGCTTCACACCCCCATCTTCCTTTACTACGGCCGAACACTTCCCCTCCCTAGCATGAAGAAGTTTTTCTTTTTCTAGTCTATAGTTTATTAGATACCCCCTTTCTTTTTTAAATTCTTCACATCTTGTCCCCATGTTGAGCTATAGGCCATGTTGAAAACGTATCATGAAGTGAAGATTTTCGTCACATGATTTGTCATAGATTCACCAACCTCACCAACAACAAAATCAAGACCATGTTGAAAGATCCCTTCCCCCACATCACAAGCAATTCGGCCGTCCCCCCCATGAAGTGAAGATTTTCTTCACAAGATTTGTCAAAGATTTGTCACCAAGATTTGCCAAAGACTTGTCAAAGATTTATCTTCAAGACTCCTCACCATTCGGCCGAACACCACCCTTGGAATGAGATTAGCTTTCTCTTTTTTCTAGTAGTTTATTAGATACACTTTGGATGTAATCTTTGTTTTTCCTTTTTCAAGATTGTGTAACTCCTATTTAAATGGGAGATTTTCAACTTGTAAGAATAATCTTGGAAGAAATAAAACTCAATACTCTTGTATTAATTGTTGGACGAGTTCCTACGAAACTTTGATTATTATTCGAGGCGTTTTCGAGTTTTAATCCGATTGATTCTCCAAGGTCATGGGAAGAAATCACTTTATCGAGTTATAGGTCTAATTCGATAAAAACCTTATACATAATTTTATTCGGCCGAACTGCCCTACTTTTGGACGATTTTTACGTTGTAACATTTACATCAAATAATAATTCATATACAAAAATAAACAAAATACACTTCCGTTGCGTCGCATGTGAATTACGTTTACAAAAGAAAACGACTATTCCGAATAATAATATGAAAATGACTATTCCGAATGAAGAAGATTTTCATCAAATTTTTCCTCATGTCAAAGTCTTCATATCTTCATGTCACAATCATCAAAGATTCCTCCCACCTTGTCCCCTTTTATTTCGGCCACCCCTCCCATTTTGGCATGCTCCAAGATCTTGATATAATCTTCAAATATTCCACTTATGAT
Organism: Orobanche coerulescens; assembly: GCA_033398695.1. Taxonomy (NCBI): domain Eukaryota; kingdom Viridiplantae; phylum Streptophyta; class Magnoliopsida; order Lamiales; family Orobanchaceae; genus Orobanche; species Orobanche coerulescens. The sequence goes on along the minus strand of JAWKAU010000178.1, from coordinate 11,955 downwards.
TTCATCACATTTCATATCAAGATTCCACCTTGACAATTACTACCATTCGCCCCCCCCCCCTTTTTTTATTTTCCTTGTTGATACGTAACATGCATATGCATGTCAAAGAGTGTTTTTTTTTTCTTCATCTCAAGTTCTTGTCAAAGATCATGAAGATCTCTTCCAACCATTCTCCACACCCCCATCTTCCTTTACTATGGCCGAACACTTCCCCTCCCTAGCATGAAGATGTTTTTCTTTTTCTAGTCTATAGTTTATTAGATACCCCCTTTCTTTTTCAAAGTCTTCACATCTTGTCTCCATGTTGAGAAATAGACCATGTTGAAAATGTATCATGAAGAGAAGATTTTCTTCACATGATTTGTCAAAGATTCACCAACCTCACCAACAACAAAATCAAGACCATGTTGAAAGATCCCTTCCCCCACATCACAAGCAATTCGGCCGATCCCCCCCTCCCTCCATGAAGTGAAGATTTTCTTCACAAGATTTGTCAAAGATTTGTCACCAAGATTTGCCAAAGACTTGTCAAAGATTTGTCTTCAAGACCCCTCACCATTCGGCCGAACACCACCCTTGGAATGAGATTAGTTTTCTCTTTTTTCTAGTAGTTTATTAGATACACTTTTGATGTAATCTTTTTTTTTTTTCCTTTTTCAAGATTGTGTAACTCCTATTTAAATGGGAGATTTTCGACTTGTAAGAATAATCTTGGAAGCAATAAAACTTAATACTCTTGTATTAATTGGTGGACGAGTTCCTACGAAACTTTGATTATTATTCGAGGCATTTTCGAGTTTTAATCCGATTGATTTAAATCACTTTATCGAGTTATAGGTCTAATTCGATAAAAACCTTGTACTTAATTTTATTCAGCCGAATTGCCCTACTTTCGGACGATTTTTATGTTGTATCATTTACATCAAATAATAATTCATATACAAAAATAAACAAAATACACTTCCGTTGCATCGCATGCGAATTACGTTTACATACGAACATGAATTTCGCATCATAAGTGGTATCGGAGCATGTTTGGTGTCTTGACCTTTTGATATTATGGATTTCACGGACACCGATTTTTTGGTGAGGCTACGCGAAGCATTACGTAACTTACCGGAGCCACATCTACAACCAAGACGAGGAGGAGAAGGCGGACATTTAGCACACCATGCAGACGAGTTCAAAATGAACGAACTGCCGGAATACGTTGGAGATACCGATCCAAAATCATACGTTGGTTGGCTCCACGCCTGTGAGGAGATTTTCAACTGCCAGTCAATTCTAGTGGACCGCCGTGTCTCATTGGTGACGAAACGCCTTCTTGGTCGCGCCGCCGTCTGGTGGCAAAAAGTGAAACAGTCTCATTCACAGCAACGTAAGCCTAAAATCAGAGATTGGCAAAAATTCAGAAAACATTTCAATCGAAGGTTCAAATCCATATCTTTCCACCACTCGTTGTTCCGGTATTTCTCCGATGACGACCACGAAGATGGTTACTTTGCTGAAGGACCGACTTCATATTTTGATGATTTGGAGCTATTTAATTATGTTGGCTGCATTGAACAGCCAAGACTTCATGTCCAAAATTCAGTTGATGCGGCAGTGGGACCTCCCAACAAAGATTATGGGCCAAATTATTTTAATGGTGAGGAGCCTGATAGTGTCATGGAAATTGGGCCGGATTATGATGGATCACCAGTATTTGATGCAGAACCAGTTGACGAGGAGAAGCCCATAATTGATACCGTGTTTCCCATCTTTGATGGTGAACCCGACGTGAAATTATTAGTGCTTCCCATATTTAATGTTGTGCTCAACGACGATCCATATCTCGATAAAAGTTGTTTTGAAGATTTTTGTCCAATTTATGATGCAGACACCAATTAGGTGTTTTCAGTTTATGATACGGAGCACGAGTATGTTATGATTCCGGAACATCTATATCCTGAGCCTTACCAAGATTTTGACACGAAAGACGAAGACGAGGCGCTTTTCCCAGGTCTTGAAGTGGCGTCCGATGAGTCCGACCACCAGGATGATGACAGTTCTGACTCACAAAATGATTATTATTTCTTTATAGCTCATGATAGTTATTTTATTGGCCGTGCTTTGAGAAATTCGTCATATCACCTGAAGGTTTTGAACCACATCCGCACTGCAGATATTTTCGAGCTCAAGAATTTAGAGGTATTAATTAATTCATCTGGAGACGACGGAATTACGGCATTGAGGACAATTCCTTTTAAAGGGGGAGGGAATGAAACGAAAACGACTATTCCGAATAATAATATGAAAATGACTATTCCGAATGAAGAAGATTTTCATCAAACTTTTCCTCATGTCAAAGTCTTCATATCTTCATGTCACAATCATCAAAGATTCCTCCCACCTTGTCCCCTTTTATTTCGGCCGCCCCTCCCATTTTGGCATGGTCCAAGATCTTGATATGATCTTCAAAGATTCCACTTATGATTTCATCACATTTCATATCAAGATTCCACCTTGACAATTACAACCATTCGCCCCCCCCCCCCTTTTTTTTTATTTTCCTTGTTGCTACGTAACATGCATATGCATGTCAAAGAGTGTTTTTTTTTCTACATCTCAAGATCTTGTCAAATATCATGAAGATCTCTTCCAACCATGCTCCACACCCCCATCTTCCTTTACTACTGCCGAACACTTCCCCTCCCTAGCATGAAGATCTTTTTCTTTTTCTAGTCTATAGTTTATTAGATACCCCCTTTCCTTTTCAAAGTCTTCACATCTTGTCCCCATGTTGAGAAATAGGCCATGTTGAAAACGTATCATGAAGTGAAGAGTTTCTTCACATGATTTGTCAAAGATTCACCAACCTCACCAACAACAAAATCAAGACCATGTTGAAAGATCCCTTCCCCCACATCACAAGCAATTCGGCCGATCCCCCCCCTCCCCCCATGAAGTGAAGATTTTCTTCACAAGATTTGTCAAAGATTTGTCACCAAGATTTGCCAAAGACTTGTCAAATATTTGTATTCAAGACCCCTCACCATTCGGCCGAACACCACCCTTGGAATGAGATTAGTTTTCTCTTTTTTCTAGTAGTTTATTAGATACACTTTGGATGTAATCTTTGTTTTTCCTTTTTCAAGATTGTGTAACTCCTATTTAAATGGGAGATTTTCGACTTGTAAGAATAATCTTGGAAGCAATAAAACTTAATACTCTTGTATTAATTGTTGGACGAGTTCCTACGAAATTTTGATTATTATTCGAGGTGTTTTCGAGTTTTTATCCGATTGATTCTCCATAGGCCTTGGAAAGAAATCACTTTATCGAGTTATAGGTCTAATTCGATAAAAACCTTGTACTTAATTTTATTCGGCCGAATTGCCCTACTTTCAGATGATTTTTACGTTGTATCATTTACATCAAATAATAATTCATATACAAAAATAAACAAAATACACTTCTGTTGTGTCGCATGCGAATTACGTTTACATACGAACGTGAATTTCGCATCAACATGGGATTTCGAAGACTATTGTTTCGGATCGGGATTCAAAATTTCTCAGCTACATTTGGAACACCCTATGGAGGAAGGTGGGAACAAAACTCTTGTTTAGCACTTCGCACCACCCTCAAACCGACGGGCAAATCGAAGTGACTAATCGAACTCTGGGAACACTGTTGCGAGGTCTTGTAAGCAAGACACAAAAGGACCGGGATCTAAAAATGGTACATACGGAGTTTGCTTATATCGTTCTCCTACTCATGCCACGGCGCACTCTCCATTTGAAGTAGTTTACGAGATGAATCCTTACATACCGTTAAATCTATTTCCGTTACCGAGTGACGAATTGGTGTATAAGGATGTGAAGTCAAAGCTGAAGTTAATGACGAAATTACACGAACAAGTACGTAACCCAATCAAGGAGATAAACGAGACTTACAAAAGAAAATCGAACAAGCAAAGAAAATCGAGATTATTCGAGGTTGGGGATTTAGTTTGGGTGCATTTGAGGAAAGAGCAATTCCCGAGTAAGCGTAAGAACAAGTTAATGCCACGAGCTGAGGGACCATTTAAAGTAGTTGCGAAGGTGAACGACAATGTATACAAGTTAGAACTCCCGGGTGATTATGGAGTGCATGCTACTTTTAACATAGGTGATCTATCTCCTTATCTCGATGACAATGGAATTGCGGAATTGAGGACAATTCCTTTTAAAGAAGGAGGGAGTGATACGAAACCAACTACTCCAAGCGAAGAAGACGAAGTGAGGATTGACGTAAAACACATTGAACATACTCCTACATACTTGGGTGAGAAAATGGATATGAGACCCGGAGTAACCTTGGTGATCGGACTTGGAGTAACTTAAACATGGCAACTTGCATCATATGAGGGTCCAAGTGGGGAAGCTAAAATAATGAAGATTTCATCCCTTTCTTTATAATAAAAGAGGCAGGATTCTCGGCCTGCATGTGAAGAACGGCTATCACCTTGGAGACAAAACCCATCTTTTATTCCTTTTGTTTGCAAGTGGCGTGGAGTACATTTTATTGCCTTTTCCTTTATTATAAAACCATGTGGTCTTATCTTGTAATAGTTTAAGTAATCTTGTCAGGCTACTCTTACCTATAAGTAGTTATATTGAGTTGTAATGAAGACATTCATTGAATCATCAAACAAAAATACCCTGTGTATTGTTCGAGTGTTGGACGAGTTTCCTTCCAAATTTGGTTATTATTCGACGCATTTTCGAATCTTAATCTGATCAATTCTCAATAGGTCTTGAGAAGAAATGATGCGATTGTGACATCTCCAAACGAAGTAAGAATTGACGTAGGTGATGATACCACGTTGCATGCACATGCACCTACGTACTTCGGTGAGAAAACAAATGTGGAAATGGGAACGATCTTAATAATCGGAACCGGGATAACTTTGACGTATCAAAACATGCATACGTATGCATGTTCATGCATACAAAATCGGCCATATTAGGGGAGATTTAGGCCGATTGTGATGGGTGATTCATGAAGGATTTTGTCCCCACTACTTTCAAAGTTTGCTTTCATTTTTCCAAAGTCCACCACAATAAGATCAAGGTAGAGATTTGGCTCACTCCAACCTTTCTCCAAATCGGCCGAACATGCAAGGAAGAAGATGCCAAGATGTTGCTTTTATTTCCTATCCTTGTCAAAGTCTTACAAAAGGATATCACATGAGGAAGATGTCATCTACTCCTTGATGCTTACCCCACGGCCGAATTTGCAAGGAAAAGCCAAGCATGTTGTTGTTTTCTTCTCTTTGTCAAAGTTGATAGATTAGTTTAATATTTGCTTGTTTTTTAGCTTGATCTTGTTTGATATTGTTTGTAGTTGTAATGGCTATATATTAGCCTCATATTCAACCTTTCAAATCACTTTGAAGCTTAAGAAAAACAAAATACATTGTATGTATTCTTGTTGAATGATTTTCAGCACAACTTGATTATAATTCGATGCGTCTTCGAGTTGTAATTTAATCAATTCTCAATAGGTCTTGAGGAGAGATTGTCTTATCAAACTATAGGTCTAGTTTGATAAATTACTTTCATATTATCTTATTTACATAAGCCGAATTGCCCTACTTTCAGTTAATTCTTACGAGTGTTACACATATACGAGTGTTGTGAGGTAAAAGATATATCCACCGCATTTTCCGGCGAATTTACGTTCATCTTAATACGTGATTCGTATCATTAGTGGTATCAGAGACCAAGGTTATTTCCTTGTCGAAATTCTCTTATCATGGATTTTCTTGTCAAAGCTATCTTATCATGGATTTTTCCGACGATTTCATGGAGAAACTACGTGAAGCACTACACAACTTACAAGAACCACATTTTCAAGCTAGAAGAGGAGGCTATGACGCACATTCACCGCGTCATGTGGATGAATTCAAAGTAAATGAACTTTCGGAATTTGTCGGAGGTACCAATCCTGAAGTTTACTTGGAGTGGGAGAGGAATATTGAACGTATGTTCGACTTCAAGAACCTTAACGATGAGAAACGTTGCAAATATGCGATTCTCAAGTTAGGGAAGGGCGCTTCCCTATGGTTCGAGGGTGTGAAAACACAACGAGCTCGTGCGGGAAAGGAGAAAATCCGTTCTTGGGATTCTTTGAAGAAAAAACTACGTAAAAGGTATGTCCCGACATCACATCGGTTAACCTTATACCGAAAAATTGCGGAGTTCGTGCAAGGAAAACTAAGTGTGGCAGAATAGATTGAAGAATTTGAAGGCTTGGCCTTAATGGGAGAACTCGAAGAAAATGAAGAACAAAGAATGTCACGTTTCTTACGTGGCCTAAACCGGAACATTGCAAATACGGTGGAAGTATACCCTTGCGGAGATTTTGACACTTTATGCGGACTATGCATAAAAATAGAAGCTCAAAACAAGTTGAAGTTTGCCAAACCCGAATTCCCATACAAATTCGGAAATACAAGTGCCGACTCAAGTTCGACTACGAAACCTACCGCACCTTTTCAAGTCCCTACCCCGGCCCCAAAGGTTCCTCACGTTTCCAAGGAAACGAGCTTGGCTAAAGTACGATGCTTTAAATGTCAAGGCTTTGGTCACTATCAAAATGCATGTCCAAATAAACGGGTGGTCACTTTAAGAGAAGCTCTTGCGGTCCGAGACGAACTTTTAGTCGAGGACGAGAAGGAAGGCCTTGGTGACGTATTTAACATGGAGGCCAAGGAAGAGAACGAGGAATGCGAGACTTATGACGCTCCGGAATATGATACTGCTTTAGTGCTTCGAGCACTACATACCAAAATCATTCCAAGTGATACGGAGCAAAGAGACCAAATCTTTCATTCCAAATGCCGAGTCGGAGAAAAGTGGTGTAGCTTGATAATAGACGGAGGGAGTTGCACGAATGTAGCTTCAAACGAGATGGTCACCAAACTCGGTCTTGGCTTTACCCGACTTTTTGCAACCTTTCGAGGTAGAATGTGACGCAAGTGGAGTGGGTATTGGGGCGGTCCTCGTCCAAGGGAGGCGACCAATTGCATATTTCTCGGAGAAATTGGGTGGGGCTCAACTCAACTATTGTACTTATGACAAGGAGTTCTATGCTATTGTGAGAGCTCTTGATCATTGGAGCCATTAGCTTCGGCCGAAACATTTCATCCTACATTCGGATCATGAGTCTTTAAAATATATTAACGGACAACAAAAGTTGAGTCCGAGACATGCTAAATGGGTGGAATTCTTGCCATCATTCCACTTTTCATCAAAGTACAAAGATGGCAAGAGCAACATTCTGGCGGATGCTTTGTCTATACGGTATGCCTTGCTCTCTACTCTTGACATTCGGTTGCTTGGGTTCGAAGCATTGAAGGAGTGTTATGATGGAGATGTGGATTTTGGTGAGGTTTTCATTCGGTGTAAATCGGGCCCATTTGGAGAGTTTACGTTGCAAGAAGGATTCCTTTTCAAAGGAAATCGCCTATGTTTACCCAAACACCCGATTCGGGAATTATTAGTTCGGGAAGCTCACGGTGAAGGCTTGGCCGGTCATTTTGGTTCGGCTAAAACGTTGGAGGTCCTTAAAGAGTATTTTCATTGGCCGAAGATGCAAGTGGATGTACATGATATAATTAATAAATGTGTAACATACCATATTGCTAAAAGTTCGTTCAAACCTGGAGTATACATGCCTTTGCCGATTCCGGAAAGACCGTGGGAAGATGTCTCAATGGATTTTATTGTTGCTTTGCCTCGTACTCAATGAGGGACAGATGCTATTATGGTTGTCGTAGACTGATTTTCGAAGATGGCTCACTTTGTGGCTTGCCACAAGACGGACGACGCGAGTAACGTCGCCGATTTATATTTCCGAGAAATCGTACGATTGCATGGGGTTCCAAAAACGATTGTTTCGGATCGGGACTCAAAATTCCTTAGTTATTTTTGGAACACCTTGTGGAGAAAGGTGGGAACCAAACTACTATTTAGCACGTGACATCATACACAAACGGATGGTCAAACTGAGGTGACCAATCGAACGTTGGGCACTTTACTACGTGGTCTTGTGAGCAAGACACATAAAGATTGGGACTTGAAACTTGCACATGCGGAGTTCGCTTATAATCGTTCTCCTACTCATGCCACGGCACACTCTCCGTTCGAAGTAGTTTACGGACTAAACCCGTACATGCCATTAGATCTAATTCCATTGCCAAGTGACGAGTTAGTGCACAAGGATGCGGAATCAAAATTGAAATCGATGATGAAATTACACGAGCAAGTACGTAATCGAATCAAGGAAATAAACGAGGCTTACAAAAGAAAGTCGAACAAACAAAGAAGGCCGAGATTGTTCGAAGTTGGTGATTTGGTTTGGTTGCATTTGAGGAAAGAGCGATTTCCAAATAAACGTAAGAACAAATTAATGCCGCGAGCGAGGGACCGTTTAAAGTAATCGCAAAGGTGAACGACAATGCATACAAATTAGAACTTCGGGAGATTATGGGATTCATGCAACCTTTAATGGTGGGGACCTTTCGCCTTACATCGATGATGACGGAATTTTGGAATTGAGGACAATTCCTTTTAAAGAAGGAGGAGATGATATGGAATCAATCGAGTCAAATGCAGAAGACGAAGTAAAGATCGCGTAAATGACCTTACAACACGCCATGCACGGATCACTACGTATTTAGGCGAGAAAACGGACATAAGACGTAGAGTCTCGGTCTCGGACGTGTCATATGACACGGCCTGTGTCATGCTGTGCCGGAAAGTGAAATCTCACTGCCGACCGAACTCGGACGTGTCGTCCGACACGGCCCGTGCCGAAATGTCCCGGATAGTGAAATCTCGCTGCCGACCGAACCCGACCGTGTCAGGGGACACGGCCGTGTCACACTCTTCCAGATAGTGAATTCTCGCTGTCCGACCAACCCGACTATGCCAGGCGACACGGTCGAGTCCTGCCGAACATGTTGCGACCGCACATGCAGCCGCGACCGTGCCAATCGGCACGGCTCGTGTCCGACAGCCAGCCAACTTATATTATTGCTGATTTTTTAGTGTTTTGTTGTTTTCCCTTCCCTCATATGTCATGATTAGACTTACATGTTATGTGGGGTGACTTATAACTATGTTTATTGTGTGATTCCCTCCCTATGATTTGATTCCTTTGTATTTTATCTTGATGTTTTGATTTTCATTTCAAGATCATGTGATCTTGTATTCATCCCTTAGTTGTTTAGAAGACTACACTTCTATAAGTAGTCTTGTTCATTCTTGTATGAAACATTGAATGCTGTATAAGAAGAATACACTTTGTATTTCTATCCTTGGTGAACGCTTTTCATCAAAACTTGATTATAATTCGACGCGTTTTCGAGTTTTAATCTAATCGATTCTCAATAGGTCTTGAGGAAAGATTACTTTATCAAACTATAGGTCTAGTTTGATAAATCATTCATATTGTTCTTGTTCACGTAAGCCGAATTGCCCTACTTTTGTTTATTTCTTACGAGTGTTACACATATTCGAGTGTTGTGAGGATCAACAATATTTCCGCTGCATTACATTCGAGTTTACGTCCATTTTCATACGTAATTCATATCAGCTTCCCTATGGTTCGAGGGTGTGAAAACACAACGAGCTCGTGCGGGAAAGGAGAAAATCCGTTCTTGGGATTCTTTGAAGAAAAAACTACATAAAAGGTATGTCCCGACATCACATCGGTTAACCTTATACCGAAAATTTGCGGAGTTCGTGCAAGGAAAACTAAGTGTGGGAGAATACATTGAAGAATTTGAAGGCTTGGCCTTAATGGGAGAACTCGAAGAAAATGAAGAACAAAGAATGTCACGTTTCTTACGTGGCCTATACCGAAACATTGCAAATACGGTGGAATTATACCCCTGCGGAGATTTTGACACTTTATGCGGACTATGCATAAAAATAGAAGCTCAAAACAAGTTGAAGTTTGCTAAACCCGAATTCCCATACAAATTCGGAAATACAAGTGCCGGCTCATGTTCGACTACGAAACCTACCGCACCTTTTCAAGTCCCTACCCCGGCCCCGAAGGTTCCTCACGTTTCCAAGGAAACGAGCTTGGCTAAAGTACGATGCATTAAATGTCAAGGCTTTGGTCACTATCAAAATGCATGTCCAAATAAATGGGTGGTCACTTTAAGAGAAGCTCTTGCGGTCCGAGACGAACTTTTAGTCGAGGACGAGAAGGAAGGCCTTGGTGATGTATTTAACATGGAGGCCGAGGAAGAGAATGAGGAATGCGAGACTTATGACGCTCCGGAATATGATACTGCTTTAGTCCTTCGAGCACTACATACCAAATTCATTCCAAGTGATACGGAGCAAAGAGACCAAATCTTTCATTCCAAATGCCGAGTCGGAGAAAAGTGGTGTAGCTTGATAATAGACGGAGGGAGTTGCATGAATGTAGCTTCAAACGAGATGGTCACCAAACTCAGTCTGACTACTATGGCTCACCTGAGACCGTATGCGTTACACTGGCTCGATGACGGAAGTAAAGTGAAGGTGTCAAGACAAGTTCGGGTCAACTTAACTATGGGACCATACGGAGACGAGGTGTTATGTGACGTACTTCTGATGGACGCATGCCACGTACTTTTGGGACGACCATGGATGTTCGACTGAGATGTTTTACATCGAGGTCGGAGTAATAAATATGAACTACGAGACAAAGGAAAGAAGATTGTACTCAAACCGATTTCCCCACAAGCTATCCGTTCGATGAGTTCTAGTCGAATGGAGAAACCGAAACTCACTATGCTTTCTAGCGAGAGGGAAATGGAACATGCCATTAATGATGGGGAGCGAGTATAGTTGGTGATGTTTAAAGAGACACGGGACGAGAACATGGGAGTACGAAACGGAGGAGAGCTAGATGTGTTGCACGAATTTGAGGATGTTTTTCCCGAAGAATTACCGTCGGGTTTACCACCTATTCACGGTATCGAACACCAAATCGATCTTATACCGGGAGCACCACTTCCTAATAAAGCCGCTTATAGATGTAATCCCGAGGAGACGAAGGAGTTACAAAGACAAGTCGAAGAGCTTTTGGACTGTGGGTATGTCCGGGAGAGTTTGAGTCCGTGTGCGGTTCCGGTCTTACTTGTCCCTAAGAAAGATAGTTCTTGGCGGATGTGTGTGGATAGTCGGGCCGTGAACAATATCACTGTCAAGTATCGGTTCCCTATCCCGAGACTTGATGATATGTTAGACGAACTACATGGTTCGGTAATCTTTTCAAAGGTTGATTTACGAAGCGGATATCATCAAATTCGAATGCGAGAAGGTGACGAGTGGAAGACGGCCTTCAAAACGAAAGATGGATTATATGAATGGACCGTTATGCCGTTCGGTCTTACAAATGCGCCTAGTACCTTCATGAGGTTGATGAATGAAGTGCTTAAACCATTTCTGGGGAAGTTCATGGTTGTATATCTGGATGACATCCTAATCTATAGTCAATCACTACAAGAACATTTCGGGCACTTAAGACAAATCTTCGAAACTTTGAGGGACCGAAAATTATATGGAAAATAAGAGAAATGTGTTCGGTTCGGGGAGTTCATGTTACAAGATGATTTCCTATTTAAAGGGAATAGGCTATGTGTTCCAAAACAGGCGGTTCGGGAATTATTGGTCCGGGAGGCTCACGGAGGAGGTTTAGCAGGACATTTTGGCACGGCTAAAACATTGTAAGTACTCAAAGAACATTTCATTTGGCCTAAAATGCTAAAAGACGTTTACAATGTTTTAAGTAAATGCGTAACATGTCACATCTCGAAGAGTTCATTCAAACCGGGATCGTATATGCCTCTACCGATTCCAGAAAGACCGTGGGAAGATGTATCAATGGATTTTATCGTCGCTTTACCCCGTACTCAACGAGGTA